>JADBJO010003531.1:0-20000 GCA_016801955.1 Conus betulinus
AAAGTACTACGCTAGAAGAGCGTGGAGAGGAGAGTAGCGGGTGAGGTTGGCGGGGGGATGGGGGTGGGGTCCAAAGGAGTTCAGTGAAGGTAGAGAGGGTAGGTGGCGAGACTGGCGTCGTAAGCGTGCCGCCAGGGTCTGGAACACTTCCCTCCCCCCCCCCCCCCCCCCCCCCCCCCCCCCCCCCCACCCCCCCCCCCCCCCCCCCCCCCCACCCCCCCCCCCCCCCCCCACCCCCCCCCCCCCCCCCCCCCCCCCAACCCCCCCCCCCCCCCCACCCCCCCCCCCCCCCCCCCCCCCCCCCCCCCCCCCCCCCCCCCCCCCCCCCACCCCCCCCCCCCCCAACCCCCCCCCCACCCCCCCACCCCCCCCCCCCCCCCCACCCCACCCCCCCCCCCCCCCCCCCCCCCCCCAACACACACACACACACACATCCAATGTCATGATTACTGTGCAAAGAGTCAATCCACATATGTTCCCCAAAAAATGTTTGCTATTCATTTTCTAGGTGACACTGAAAATTAAACACCCGTATTATCTCTTGCCCCTGGCTAATATGCGGGGTGACAACCACGTTGCCTTTGCACCCAAAATGAGCCCAGGTTCAAGAACAGTTGTATCAAGAACATTGACAAAAAAAAACATCTTACAAAGCAAACATGCTTGTCCCCCTCTGCATCCCCCTCCCCCCCCCCCCCCTCTCCACCCTCTCTCTCTCTCTCTTCTCTCTCTCTGTGTTGCATTTCAAACAACAGAGCACATAGATCATACTTATTAGAACATGCTTCACCTGTCCGTGGGTGTGATTAGGTTCCAGGTTTGCATATGCAGGTCCACACACATTCCCTGACCCCGTTTCACCACCACCACTATCTCTCTCTCCTCCTTCTCTCTCTTCTCTCTCTCTCTCTCGTTTGGGCTTCAGTTCGAACAACCTGAAAGTATTTTTAAACAGCTAGAGATCAGGACTTAAAACGCTTGTATCATCATGTTTGTCATTAAATGTACCACTATAATATATAGTGCAAGACATAAACCCTAACAAAAAAAGATAGAAAATCATTTTCATTTGCATTTTACTCTCAGTTATGCACCCCATCAGTAATTAAGTGTTTGATTGGTGGAGAAGAAAATGACCAACTGTTTTTTTGAGCATTTGAATGAAGATGATTAAAGAGATCGCTCTGAACTATTTAGTGTTTCAAACGAAGTTGCCGAAAGGTCCCTTGATGGTCGTCCTCCATCCTCAACACCCACCACACCCCACCCCACCCCCCCCCCTCTTCCTCATCACGCAACCCCCACTCTCCGCACCCATGATGTATTTTGACCTGCAAAGAGAATAAGGATCTTTGTCAAGGAGTTTTTTATGGTGGTGGTGGGTGTGGGTAATTGTTGTTTTTTTTTTTTTCTTTCTTTCTTTTGCTTTGCTTCGTTGTGTGTGTGTGTGTGTGTGTGTGTGTGTAGACTGTTGATTCTTAGTACTGGCCGTGTCGCTGTCAAGGCTCGTTGGCCAGTTCAGACTTTCGTTCCACAAGATGGGACAAGCATGAAGACTGAATCCAAGTTAGCCACTGCCACCTTCGTTGATGATGGTTTGCAGGTGAGTATGATGTCAACATCACATCGTTTGTGGTCAAGATGAGCGTTACTTTAATTAAGGTTTGAACACAGACTGGATTACTTTCATTAGGGTAGGAAAAACAGAGTGGAAAGGCAAAACGATCAGCTTTCTGTGTTTATACAACGCTAAAGGCCCTGTTTCAGAGGGAGGGTAAACTGGGGGTGGGCTGAGGGTAGAGGGAGGAAGAAAGGGGGTGGTGGTGGTGGTGGAGTAGTCGCCGTTTACGGGATCGCCTTACTAAGAGACCACACTCGCGTCAAAAGTCAAGATCAGCTGTTTTCAATAAGGAAAACGGGGCATTATCCTCCATTACAACAGTGACTGTAGAGACATCATCATTCTTTCTGCTAAACGCAAGGATCAAAACTGTTTTTCTCAGGATAATATCTGTTTCCCTATTTTCCAAAAAAAATCAGAACAATTTTTTGCAGGATCATCTTAATTGTTTTCTCTGCTCTCCGTAGGTATCACAGCTGTTATTCCCGATTTCTGGGTCACGTAGTGTCACAAGACGGTCTCCACGTGCACACTGACATGCATTACATGCAACCACACATCTGACTCCTTTCTTTCAATAAAACATACCAGAATACAATTGTAAAGTTCTCTTTCGGTAGGTAAAAAAATAGGTATCTGCGCCTCACCTCTTTTGGAGTGACCCCCCACACATTTAACATTTCCTCGTGGGTGAAGATATTATTCAACGTCTCTTCACATACACAAAAATTATATTCAACTCTCATTCACTCACTGCACAAACTTCAATTTCTTTGTTTCCTTTAGATGTCCAACTAGCCCTATACAAAACAAATCACTCTGGGTTCACCGACCCCAATTCTTATCATTCAAAATACTCTGGGTTCACAGACCCCAAATTCTTATCATTCAAAATACTTTGGGTCTACAGACCCCAATTCTTCTCATTCAAAATACTCTGGGTTCACAGCTCCAGTTCTTGTCATTCAAAATACTCTGGGTTCACAGATCCGACTTCTTATTATTGAAAATGCCGCATTCTTCCCATCAAATTTAAAAAAAAATCTTTTTAGCAGCGGATATCTTCATCCCAAGGGCCCAGAAGGACTGCCAGGCTTTCAGTGCCACCTTCCACGTACAGAGAGCTTGCCCCTGGCATCAGCAATCTTGAAGCAGACAAAACAGTAGAGAGTTCAATTCTCTCTCTTACTCTAATATCAAACTTCTGCTTCCTCCTCTTCTCCTCCTTGCGTCTTTCTTTTCCTTTCTCTCACAATTCTAAGCTCTCTATTCCGCTGCTTCCCGCCACATTGGCAAGCGATTTCTTTTCTTCCCAGAGCATAAATCACTACTCAAACGAAACAAAAAAAAAAAAAAAGAAAAACACACTAACCAATGAGGAGCAAGCACCCTGTAAAGGTGAGTTTTCCAAGCAAGTTCTAAGTGCACACACACACACACACACACACACACACACTCTCTCCTCTCTCTCTCTCTCTCTCCTTCGGTCTCTCTCTCTCTCTCTCTCTCTCTCACTCTCTCTCTCACACACACACACACACACACACACACACACACATATGCACATGTAACTGTTTTCCCACATCTGAATCACTTTTAGTGGAAAGGACGTTAAACTGAAGAACAACAAACATGCACACACACACACACACACACACACACACACACACACACACACACACACACACACACACACACACACACGCACACACACACACACACACACACACACACACACACACACATTTTTTCCCCAGAGCGCATGACACTTAGTATAATGACTGATTTCCATGAGGATCCTGTTTTTCCCGTTTCCGCGAGGGATCGTGTCCCCTGGGTTTTGTTGTTGTTGTTGTTTTAGGTATTAACTGATTTTTCTTGTACTTTTGAGGGGAAAAACAGATAATTATACTGAGGAAAAAAGAGAAAAAAAAATCAACAGGGAAATGTGCCATCATAGCTGCGTTCCCTCTTATCCGTACATGCACACTGATGTGATTGTGATCACTTCGTCAGAAGAGGGATCACTCCCACAGTGGGAACACAGGGCCAAGAGTTGTGATCGTTATGGATGACAGTGATAATAGCTGTTTTGTCTTTTTATTGCTGTTCTCCAAAGTTCTGACCCTTCAGATGACAGCGATAATAGTTATTTTCCCTAGTGTTGCGGTATCTCTGAGGATCACAGCTGTTTTTTACATTGGACTGTAACTTTTTTTCCCACGGGACAACAGGGGAAAATGGTCACGATCTACGATCCGTGGAGGTAACATCAATAATAGCAGTTTTCCTGTTACTGCAGTTTCCCTTGTGAACAGCCATTTTCTTTGGAGGAACTATAGTGTGCCTTTGGGATAGTAGCAGTTTTAACTAATTTCCACGTGAGTTTAACTAATTTCCACGTGACCGCTGTTTTTTTCTGAGAATCGACACCGGTTCTCCTCGTGAAAAAACGGGGGCTAACATCAGCTTGTGACGCGAATGTAGTACCATAATTATTATCGCGATAGATGGTAGAGAGCGTCGCCCTGTCGGACCGTGGACAGTCCCCACTGGTGACGACGTAATAAGGCAGATTTTGAGTACCTTCACGTGACATTGGAGGTTACCAATCGTTGGCCTACGTCTTAGTGTACAGTGGGTTTCGCCCAATCACAGGCCTCGGCACAGAGTTGTTTCCAATGTATCCCACATGATTTGGACGGCTCATACTGCAGTCAGTTTGGCTTCTGAGGTGTAGCGTGTTGGTGCGTGCTGTGTGTTCTGCTATTGGAGTTCTTTTCCTCCAGCAGGAATTCTTATCTTCTTCTCTTCTTCTCAACCTCCCAGCAAAAAGGTAATTATTCTTTTTTTTTTCAGCGACTTAAGATTTGAGGCAAAATTTTCATTTAGTATCTCTTTCTGAGTCTGTGTCATTGGTCAGTTTTGTCACACAGAGAAGCCAGTGTGAGCCATTCTGTCTGTGAGAACGCCAGTCATGCCGACACAAAGGAGGCCTCTAAACTAGGGACTTTGTCAACCTAGCTTTCACAATGAAATGATATACGTTTTCACTGCATTTCTAGAAAGAAGACGCGGATCGCTTATGATTATCAGCCAACTTGGATAAGACGAATATAGTGATCTTTAGGATGGGTGGCCACCTATCAGTGCATTCTTGTTCTATGGAAATGCAGATGTTCAAATGGTTAATTCATTATAAACATTCAGGAATGATATTTTCACCAATATTAGCTTTACGTTACGCATGGGAAGAATCTTCCAAAAGTGGAAATAAAACGTACTATTGAAATTCTAAAGTCCCCCCCAAAAACTAGATTGTACAGACTGGCATGTCTTGGAGAATGTTCTATGCATAGTTAAAACCTCTTCTTGCATATGCAGCTGATATTTGGGGCTTACATGAAAATTCACAGACGGAAAAAGTGCATACGTATACATTGACGCGTTTCCTTCGAGTACCTATTCATTCATCCAAAACCGTTTTATATGGAGAGATGGGCAGATACCCTTTGTGTATAAGTAGATGTGTGAAATGTATTAAGTACTGGTTTAACTGGTTTTAAGGTCTTGAAACTACCCCAGTCCCATTTGAGCAGGCAAGTCTATGATATGTTTTCACAAATAGAAAAAAGGTAAAAAGAGAGAGAGAGAGAGAGAGAGAGAGAGAGAGAGAGAGAGAGAGAGAGGGAAGAGAGACGTCTACTACATTCAGAGCATTCATTTCACATAGCGGCGATGTGACTTTCACTTTGCAGTTGGCCTATTCTCAAAGTTCTAAAACTATTGAGAGACAATTGGCAGATCTATAGTGTATAGTATTCAGAGAGAGAGAGAGAGAGAGAGAGAGAGAGAGAGAGAGAGAAAGAAAGTCCTCAGTCATTTTTTCTTTGCCTTTTTAATATTTTCCTAACATATTTTGGTGTTGAACAGTAAACCTTGTAATCACAGTTGTCCTGTAAAGTTGCCCTACACACACACACACACACACACACACACACACACACACACACACATTTTTTCTCCAGAGTGCATGACACTTAGTAGTATAATGACTGATTTCCCTGAGGATCCTGTTTTCCGCGCGAGGGATCGTGTCCCCTGGGTTTTTTTTTTTTTTTTAAAATTTTTGTTTTGATTTTTTTTTTTTTAGGTATTAACTGATTTTTCTTGTACTTTTGAGGAAAACAGATAATTATGCTGAGGAAAAGAGAGAAAAAAAAATAAACAGGGAAATGTGCCATCATAGCTGTGTTCCCTCTTATCCGTACATGCACACTGATGTGATTGTGATCACTTCATCAGAAGAGGGATCACTCCCACAGTGGGAAAACACATGGACAAGAGTTGTGTTCGTTATGGATGACAGTGATAATAGCTGTTTTGTTTTTTTATTGCTGTTCTCCAAAGTTCTGACCCTTCAGATAACAGCGATAATAGTTATTTTCCCTAGTGTTGTGGTATCTCTGAGGATCGCAGCTGTTTTTACATTGGACTGTAACTTTTTCCCACGGGACAACAGGGGAAAATGGTCACGATCTACGATCTGTGGAGGTAACATCAATAATAGCAGTTTTCCTGTTACTGCAGTTTCCCTTGTGAACAGCCATTTTCTTCAGAGGAACTATAGTGTGCCTTTGGGATAGTGGCAGTTTAACTAATTTCCACGTGAGTTTAACTAATTTCCACGTGACCGCTCTTTTTTTCTGAGAATCGACACCCGGTTCTCCTCGTGAAAAAACGGGGACTAACATCAGCTTGTGACGCGAATGTAGTACCATAATTATTATCGCGATAGATGGTAGAGAGCGTCGCCCTGTCGGACCGTGGACAGTCCCCACTGGTGACGACGTAATAAGGCAGATTTTGAGTACCTTCACGTGACATTGGAGGTTACCAATCGTTGGCCTACGTCTTAGTGTACAGTGCGTTTTCGCCCAATCACAGGCCTCGGCACAGAGTTGTTTTCCATGTATCCCACATGATTTGGACGGCTCATACTGCAGTCAGTTTTGGCTTCTGAGGTGTGTAGCGTGTTGGTGCGTGCTGTGTGTGTTCTACTATTGGAGTTCTTTTCCTCCAGCAGGAATTCTTATCTTCTTTTCTTCTCAACCTCCCAGCAAAAAGGTAATTATTTTTTTTTTTCAGCGACTTAAGATTTGAGGCAGAATTTCCATTTAGTGTCTCTTTCTGACTATCTGAGTCTGTCTTGTTGGTCAGCTTTGTCACACAGAGAAAGCCAGTGTGAGCCATTCTGTCTGTGAGAACGCCAGTCATGCCGACACAAAGGAGGCCTCTAAACTAGGACTTTGTCAACCTTGCTTTCATAATGAAATGATATACGTTTTTACTGCATTTCTAGAAAGGAGACGTGGATCGCTTATGTTTATCAGCCAACTTGGATAAGACTAAATAGTGTGATCTTTAGGATGGGTGGCACCTATCAGTGCTTTCTTGTTCTATGGAAATGCAGATGTTCAAATGGTTAATTCATTATAAACATTCAGGAATGATATTTTCACCAATATTAGCTTTATGTTACGCATGGGAAGAATCTTCCAAAAGTGGAAACAAAACGTACTATTGAAATTCTAAAGTCCCCCCCAAAACTAGATTGTACAAACGGGTATATCTTGGAAAATGTTTTGTGCATAGTTAAAACCTCTATTTGCATATGTAGCTGATATTTGGAGCTTACATGAAAATTCACAGACGGAAAAAGTGCATACGTATACATTGAAGCGTTTCCTTCGAGTACCTATTCATTCATCCAAAACCGTTTTATATGGAGAGATGGGCAGATACCCTTTGTGTATAAGTAGATGTGTGAAAATGTTTAGTACTGGTTTAAGGTCTTGAAACTACCCCAGTCCCGTTTGAGCAGGCAAGTCTATGATATGTTTTCAGAAAGCAAATAGAGAGAGAGAGAGAAAGAGAGAGGAGAGGAGAGGCGTCTACTACATTCAGAGCATACATTTCATAGCGGCGATGTGACTTTCACTTTACAGTCGGCCTATTCTCAAAGTTCTAAAACTATTGAGAGATAATTGGCAGATCTATAGTGTATAGTATTCAGAGAGAGAGAGAGTCCTCAGTCATTTTTTGCTTTGCCTTTTAAATATTTTCCTGACACATATTTTGGTGTTGAACAGTAAACCTTGTAATCACTGTTGTCCAGTATCCAATCTTCTGTGTACAGGTGTACATAGACTACATTTGCTCTAAAGTGTAATACCTTCTCCAGAATTTCCTCGATGCTCAACAGTCTATGTTCATTTTCTTTGATAATGTCCTTGATGCGTTCGAGTCCTGCCCATTTAAAAAAGGTAAAAAAATGTATGTGGCGTTTATATTTACTCAGTGAATTATTCCAAAGTAGCTTTTTATGGAAGTTTTGTGTGGTAATATATCACATATCACACGGGCCTCCTGCATCGACTGTTACTTGGACAACGTGGTGTTGTATAGTATTTCCGATGCACATTGATGTGTATGGCTAATATTAGCTTCCATTACTTTCCTTTTTATTTTTTTTTAAACGTTTTTTTTTTAAACTGGAGTTCTTCCTTTGCCATATGAATACATATAGGTTTTTATTCTTCTCAAAAACTTCTTAGGCAGACTATCTTACGGATACAACCTGACTCGGCATAAAACATGTTACATTGTTACTGTTAGTGGGCGTATCTATAAATACTCGACCACTTTAGGAAGGCCTCGGCGCATTCATTTTGGGTGTGCAGCCTTCCACCGCAGGTGTCTGAAAAAGGGATATATAATTCTCTCTGCCCACCTTCCTGCGCTTGTCAATCGGATGACATCAACGCAGCGTCAGGTTAGCGCCCCTACCCGTCCTCTGCAATCTTTCCCTCCACCACCCACACTCCCATCCCATCCCGACTACACTCCCCCCCCCCCCCCCCCCCCCCCCCCCCCCCCCCTGCTTCCCTCTTTACCCCTGGCTCCCGTGTGTGCCACGCTAGCTGTTGTCAGCAGCTGAAGTGGGTATGGATTAGCCTGTAATTAGCCGAAAGCCTTGAGGGTTTGAACACCAACCCGTCGCGGTCTGTTGTGACAGTCCGGTGTTGAGAGTCATTTTGAGTTTAATGAAGTTGGTTGAGAAGCCTTCCGCAAACTTGGTACACGGGGTATGACGTTTTACCGGAAACGCCCGGAAACCAACTACGGTAGTTCAAGGGTTTCCGGGTGGTTTTGGGGGTTTCCGGCAAAACGCATAGGACAGGGTATGACGTTTTAGCAGAAACCCGTGGAAACGCCCGGAGACCCTTGAATTACCGAAAACCCATATAGACCCAATATAGGACACGCTCACAATCATACGCGCGTTTGCGCGAGCACACACACACACACACACACACACTGAAACTGGAGCACGAGGAGGATGTTTATATTATGAGAGCTGGCCTGCTGCTGGTTTAGCGCTTTGCGGGAAATGGATTGCGAACGGGGGTTCAGATTCTGTGTTTTTAGAAGGCATTGGTTCGCTCAGACCACGACGTGGCGGCGCTCAAGGTTTTTTCTGTTTCAAAGTATGGGTCCGCTCGGACCCACGACGTAAGGCGCTCAAGGTTTGTTCTTTTTGACAAAAACACAAGAAGTGGGGCTATGCTATATAATATTGACAGTCCATAAAATGTAGTGAAGACAGCTTTAAAACTTTTTATCAATTAAAAATGGCCTCTGTTGATCCATGGAGACCCACGGCGTACAGGAAAGGGTAATTAATTAGAGCGTCCCACAGACATGTGTGTGGAGGCGTTGGTGTGTGTGTGTGTGTGTGTGTGAGAGAGAGAGAGAGAGAGAGAGAGAGAGAGAGTGTGTGTGTTGTGTGTGTGTGTGATGTGCATGGGATGTGTTTGAGGGGGAGGAATTGTTGTCCTTTAGGTTATGTGTATGTGTGTGTGCGCGAGAGAGAAGTGCGCGTGCACTTATATGCTGTAATTGATGGTCTTGTTCCCAAGTCATCTTTTGAACATTTCACGCATGCAGTCACCACACACCACCACACACACACACACACACACACACACAGGGACGTGTGTGCGTTCGTTCGTTCGCTCGCTCTTACCCCACACGCATATACACATGTGTGCATGTGCACGTCCCGCCGACACACACGCGCGCACATACACACACGCATACACATAAACGACACATGCGCTCACACTATATAGGTAAACACAAAACACGCAAAAATCATTGTTATATTCTTTGATTTAATACGGGTTTCCGGTATTTCGGGGGTTTCCGGTAAAACGTCATAGCGCAGGAATCAGGTTTTGAGAATATTAGTGGTTTCAGTATCAATAGTAAATGATAATCACATTATACATAGCATTTTTTAAAGCGCGTTGCTCACGGTTCTGGTCGCAGACAATCCACAGCTGCCTATCGGCGCTTCATTCAGTCGTTTTCCCGTGTCATCCAGTCAATATTGTTCACTCGTTCATCACTCAATTCCCTTACTTCCTTCATTCTTTCCATTTTCTCTCGCGCAGGGTGTCTCTGGTGTGTGTGACATGACATCCATACCAACGGCCCAACTGACCTTCTCTTCCGAAAGTTGGTAATGGGATTTTAGTGTGCGCAGGATGCTATGCGTGCGTTCACACACGGAATCTTGGTTCATAGTCTCACTCGAAGGAGTTTCGAGAAATGAGTAAGAACCAACGTTAACTCCCAGGGACTTGGTTCCCCCCCCCCCCCCTCCCCTCTCCCCCCTTGCCCCCGTACCAAACGGTACCAAAACGGCCCAGCAGAGATTCGAAACTGCAACTCCAGGATCGCCAAGATAAAGAGTATTGCAACTCTACCCAAGAGAGTGTGTATTCTTTTTTCACCATATCCTAAAACGGAATCTTAATTTCAGGAAATTTGTCTGTAGTATTAATTTCAGTCAATTTACATATATACCATTTGAAATTCATAAACAAAAGCTTCTGAACTTTTTTTTTTTTTTTTTTTTTTTGGTTGGGGGGGGGGGGGGGGGGGGGGGGGTCGTTTGTGGGCTAGGTATACTTTTGGAGAGTTTTTTCTTACTTCCTAGCCAAATGTGTGTTTTGTTTTTGTTTTAAAATAAAGTTTGAATCCTGTGACTTTTTTCAGATCCTTCTAGCGCAGGAACTATCATTTATGTGAGTTCTTATTCCCGTCTAGTATTCTAGTATTTATAAACGTTGCGTCATCTGAAAACTGAACTATCTTGAATTCGGTGTCTGATATTTCATACATTTTATAATGTTCATTCTCTCGAAGTTTTCCCTTCTGAAGTCTCTCTTACTTTTGACATTAACGTTCCCCCTCCCTCCCCTCGTCTCTGTCCGGACTTCCTGCATTGATTTTTTCCTTTTTCTTTTAGGATTACCAATTCCTCTTCGCTTCATCAGTTCTGTCTTGTTTAGTTTTTCTGAGCTTCTTTCAAACTTTTTCTTTGAAGTTTCCATCCTTTTTCTTATCTATGGAATATGTTATTGTCCTAGCCCTTATCTCCATCACTGGGGTATCTATCTGCTCTGTCTTATTGTTTTGGATATCATTCACTTTTTTGTCTCAAGTGCGGAACTGCAACGTATTGCCTCCTTTACTTTTAACAATGGTTTCATTTACATCATTTCTGACTTCAGTACAGTTTTCTGTGTCTTCTTTCAAACTTTTTTCTTTGAAGTTTCTATCCTTTTTCTTAATTTTATGGTTTGTCCTAGCCCTTATCTCCAAACGACTTTGCTGAAAGTAGTTCTCCTCCCTCAACGTGAAACGCAAAATTTCTGGATAAAGTTCTCGTCAAATGTTTACAAGTCTTTTGTTCATATTTTCAATAACAAACTGGATCTCCGTACTGCTCTGCCTTCTACACTGAAGTTCTGTCTTTTGTTTTGTTGCTCATCTGTTTCCTTCAACTTCGCTGAAGCTGTAGTCCACGTTCGTCGCATGTTTGATGAGTAGTCCCTCTTACTCATAAGGCTGGCGTCTGAAGTGGAACTGCTCATTATTAGTTTATACATGATGTAACATACATTTCAGCTGGGTGAGAAATAGCCTTTAGCTGATCTTTTGATCAGACACTAAAACTGCCTTCCTAAAAAGCTATCCTAAACGATCTTTGATCGTTCATCCTGATTCTATTACTTGTGTCTTGCGACTTCCGGCAGTAATTTCTTATGTGGTCTAAGTGGGTGGCTAAGATTGCAGGAGTACATTTGTTCCTTGAAAGTGCTGTCTAGATGATTCTTGAAACTGTTTCAGACCTGCATTCACAATCTTGGTGTTGAGGGAGTTCCACGTGTCAGCTACCCTGCTGACGAAAACGTTTTGTCTGATGTTGAGTTTACCGTAATTGTTCATTGGTTTTTAAATTGTGACCTCTAGTTGGTCCTTGGTGTTGAGTATCAGGGGGAGGCGCAATTGTACAGTCCATGCGTAAATTTATATATATTTATATTGTATTATATATTCGAGTGATTTTATCCGCGCATAACTGTGCAAGATCGTACCAGCCGCCGTGGCGAAGTGGTTAGCGTCGCGGACTCCCGGCTGGGAGGTCGTGGTTCGAATCCCATCAGAATCAAGTGGGTTTTTCTGCCCCGACGGCTCCTACCCAGAGTTGAGTTTGCTGCGGATTCAGTTGGGAAGACTGGGACCACACAGTTAGTTTTCATCCACTTAATGGATGCGTTTCTGAGAGTGTTGCTCAAATTTCCTGACCAACACTACAGGTGCTGTATCTCTCGGATCTGTTTGACGCCAGGATATATTGTGAAAGGAAGCGTAGATTACAGCCCTGTCATGTAGTCTCAGACCGAAATAAGCATTATCTTGATCATCCTCATTCCCGTCGGTCAGCATCAAGAAAAATGTCTCAGGTTCTGTGGGCCTTCATGCCCTGCTCTCATGGTGACCTCAATTTTTATGTCCTCTACACGTCTGTGGCCTTGGTTTGGTTCCGTCGGGGTCACCGGCATCAGCGAGTCCATGGGGGGTCATCGTCGGACGGACGTGGTGGCGCCCTCCGGAGGGAGAGCTCACTCATGCCGGCTCCGCGACTAAGCAATTATTGTTGTCAATAGGGGCTTAGTAGGTGGTGTGTCCTGCGTATGTTAGCTCAGAACAGGCGCCATTGAACACCACCGAAGTAACTCGGCAGCAGTGCAGTGTCTCCTCCAGTGGGTTGCCTCTTGACGACTTGACATTGACTGCTCCCTGTGGATTGCTGGTGCCGGGGCTGCGGCAGGGCCGACCTGGCTGTAGCTGTGGACGGGGTGTCGGAATGAGCGGCGTGGGTGCACTGCCTCTGAGGTGTGGCGCAGAGGCTGGGACACACACACACACACACACACACACACACACACACACACACACACACACGCAAAAACACCTATGCAGGTCGTAACAACAAATTGATGTAGCCTTGGTCTTCTTGTCGGTTGGCCTGACACAGCCTTAAGCCAAGGCTGAAATAACGGCGTGAAACAGTACCGGTTTGGCGTGAGCCGCCAAATTGTCCTCAGTTACTCTGCATGTTTATCACACTCTGCAGTTGCTGATACACACACACACACACACACACCACACACACACACACACACACACACACACACACAAAATCGAATCATGTTTTGAACAATATATCGTTGGATTTGTTGCACCAAGGCCTATCCACTCGTACACTTATTGGATCGATTCGCACTTTGCAGCCCTACGCCCCTTTCCCTTCCCATTCTTACGGAAAATTTGTCTTGTTATTAATTGAACCCTCCTCCTCTCTCTCTCTCTCTCTCTCTCTCTCTCTCTCTCTCTCTCTCTCTCCCCCCCTCTCCCCCCTCTCTCTCTCACTCTCTCTCTCTCTTGAATTAGTTGGAAGTATGATTTACAGTTGCTATTGTTTTGTTCATTTTTACACCATTGTTTTGTGTTTCAGGATTCACTATGAAAGATTTGCCGGCCAGAAGCCCTATGCGAGCTTACATCACGTAAGTCTGTTCTATCGGAGGTAGATAGGAGAAAAATTTTGATGGGGGAGGGGAGTAGTATACTGCTGAAACTTAAACATGGAAGAAGGGGGAAGTGAGCGAGTGTGTGTGTGTGTGTGTGTGTGTGTGTGTGTGTGTGTGTGTGTGTGTGTGTGAGAGAGAGAGGGTTAAGGGGCAAATCGTGCATGTCGGTGCGTCAGAGTGTGTGGAAGCGGAGAATGAGGTTTAGGAAGAGGGGTAGGAAAGGGGAGAGGGCAGCGCGGGTGATCGTGAGGGTAATACGCGCAGAGGAGGAGGAGGGGGGGGGGGGGGTATTGGAGTGAGAGGAAGGTGTGGTAGGAGGTGGACAGAAGAAGAGAAGGGGGATGGATGGGAGAAAGGATAGCAAGTGTATGCAAAGTTTTGAGCTCAAATACGTGTGTGTGTTCATTTGGCGATTTAAAGCGCTTTTAGGTGCCTGAAACTGCTACAGAGATGTCTCATTATCATTATTCTTGTTATTATTTGTTACTGCTACTACTACTACTACTGCTGCTGCTACTACTACTACTACTACTACTACTACTACTACTACTACTACTACTACTACTACTACTACTACTAGTAAATGGTATTCCTACAGTCACCAGATATAAGTGCAACAAAAGTCACACATACATGCAAGCTTAAAAATTGTATTTACGATTTCTGTAGTTATTCGTAAATATTGGCGTAACAAAGGAAAAATGGGAGAAAAAATCGTTTCATTTTGGCCCACGAAGAAAGATATTTGATGTGTACAAACACACACACGCGTGCACATGCACGATTCATTAAACATTTTGAAAAATACGATCAAAATAATAAGATTTAATACGTTTGGAAAAATCGGAGCACACTTGATGTAAAAAGGTTAGTTTTGTTGTTCGAGATATGCTTGAGGATTTATACCAGGTGTTTTGGAATCTGCAGAAAAAATTCTCCTACACCGTATTTCTGTGATATTGTAAAAAAAAAAAAATAATAATAATAATAACACAGCATAGCGCCGTATATAATAAACTCGTAGAACAGAAAATACTTAATATTTATAGCAAATTTGGAACGAGTTCTCACGGTCTAATGATAGACAAAGGGAGATACCCAAAGAAAACCGAAAAAGTCAGCACTACCACGAAAATTAGATATGAATTTCACTTATTTGATGAATATACATCATACAATTATCAAAGAACAACGTTCTCATAGCAGGTTAAAAGCGATGACAAAATTTTGAGAGGGAAAATGACACAGTGAGTAGAATAGTAAACAGTCAAGACCTGCAGACTGTTCTTATGAAATACGTTTATGAATGTTTTGACAGAAGTGAGGACGAAATGAAAATAGAACATATATTTTTAACGTGCATTTTTCAAAAAGTTTCCTGTTACTGTGTTAGTTTTGTGTCATGTAGGTCTTCGTAATTTATGTGACAATAAAATTCCTCTGCTTTTCCTTCACACTCGCGCACCTCCTGGCATTGTGTGCAGAGTCAGGTGCTTTAACACCTGCAGACATAGCTGTCTTACCGCCACTCGTTCACATGCACAGGACTTCCTGGGTCAGCAACTTGCTCTCTCTCACCTACGTATACATTCCATCCACGTTCTTTATTGTATTTCCTTCTCTCACTCATTTTTCATGCAATTTATGAGAAAAGTCCAAGGGAAAGAATCAACATCAAAGCCGAGGGAAAGGGACGTAACCCTCCACAGGATGTTATATGATGCAGGAAAAGATAAGCCTCAGTCGATTATCTTTCCTGGATATATGCTGTCAGTTTTACAGGCACCTGCTACGAATTAAGAGTTGCAGCTTCTCGCATATATTTAGTTATGTTGTGATGGTAATATATTATTAACAGATGAAGGAGCTGGCTGTGCACCAAATCTGTGGCGAAGCAGAACAAAGCACAGTTTGTGACAGTTCTCGCCGTTTAGAGAGGCTCATATAAAACATTAAATCGGGCGGTGTGTATACCCTGGGTATCTTGGCACTCAAGACCTGTTGCGTCCTGCCTTTTAAGTTGTGATGTCTAATATATACAGATTCCTGTTAATGTATCATTAATAAGCTGCTGTGTCTGTTGCAGGGACCATGTCGTCGAGAGACACATGGGTTATGGGTCCCAGGGCTTGTGGGACTCATATTTCACAGAGCCACGTTGGGTTCTAAGGCGAACCTTAGAGACTTCGTGGCTCTGTGGAACTCCCGCTCGCTCTGGGGCCCATACCCATGAGAGACTGGGCAGTGGACCACCGCCATCAGTAAGTATACACGTATTGTTGGTAGTGATGTGTGAAAGTGACAGAATAAATGCTAAGTGGAGGTGACAAATCGATGAGTAATGCTTGATTCAGTGTGCAGCATAAATTTCTGTATCCGCCCCTACGGAAATACCATCGTGTCTTATGAAACTGCAGTATGTTTTACAAGATGTATGAGGGCACAGGAGTATTATCTAACAATATGCAGAGAATTGTAATGCACAGGCCTGTTTTGGGCCTCACATACAACATAGAAACAGGAAGTAGAGAAACAAAATGTTATGACAGAAAATGCTCGTTTTCAAAACATTTCTGTTGTGATGTTTTGTTCACGCATCCCACGTCGAGTGGTATGTATTTACATTAGATCTTTCTTTTTTTTTTCTCCAAAGTTTGGGAAGTATAAACAGGTAAACATTGTGCCCTGTAGTGTGGGAAATGGATTCAGAAAGGGAACACTCTTCAATTTTGTTTTTACCAGTTCGCTTTCTTGAAATTATCTGCAGGGGGCCGGAATAGCTCACTTGGTAGAGCGCCGGACGCGTGATCCTGATCCTGTGCGTTCGAATTTTGGTTCTGGGGGATTTTTCCCTCGGAGTTAACGTTGGTTCTGACTCCATTCTCCATACAGTCCTTCGAGTGAGACTATAAAACCGAGGTTCGGTGTGTGAACGCATGCACAACATCTTGCACACACGTAACATCCCATCACCAACTTTCGGAAGAGAAGGCCAGTTTGGCCGTTGGTATGGATGACACGTTACACATAGCATGCACCTTCCCCGAAGAGGAGTATGGCTGCCTTAATGCGGGATTAAAAAAAAACGGTCATACACACAACACTCCACTGCCTGTCTATACAGGCAGTGTCCGCAGGAGTATCAGCCTGCTTACGCAGAAAGAAAGAAAGAAAGATTATCTGCATTCGATGCCATATATGTTCTTGGAATGTTTTTTCCATTGATTGAGTTCAGCGATCGAAACATTTTAGGCGTTCTGGTTCTGCTAAAAAAAAAAAAAAAAAAAAAAAGTCCTTTCCGACATCAATATTTAGAAAATTTATTTTGATGTACAAAGTGAAAAACCTTGCATTTTATCCCATTACGTCTCTCCTGATCAGCAAGAATTTAATTCTGGACGGAAATTCACATCACAATGTTTGTAAAAGCAAGAATTTACTTCTTCCAGTGAATGTGTCTGACTGTCCGTTTCCTGGCTCAAAATATTCAATTTAAATGATACAATGGTTGGAAGAAGTGTGCGACGTTCTTGAGGTATATATGTCAGACTGTTTTTATACATATTTTACCGCCGTTGGACAGGAGAAATGAGGTCAAACAGAAACAAAGCAGAATGGTGGGGGGGGGGGGGGGGGGGGGGGGGGGGGGGTTAGCTCACCAGGATATATAGAATCTGTTTACTACCTATCCAGTGCCTGACTGATCTGATCAGAATCATTTCGTTATTTTCAAAAACGAAAGTTGCATAGGTCTACGTTTTCTCCATATATTTTAATGAGTGTATTAACGTTATCTTTATGACTATTTCTATTTTCTGACCAGTCATTATGTTGTATCCTAACCTGAAAACGTACTTCCAGAGTTCGTTTATATGCCGGAAAATGCTCGTTTTCAGCGCATTCCAGTTTTATGTTCCCATAACGCCGTCCATGATAAGTGGAATGTAGTTACTTTAGATCTCAATATTTTTCCACAATGTAGAAAGTAAAAACAGATTATACTGTACACTTTTTATGGCGAGAGGGATCCAGAAGGGAGCACACTAGTTAACTTTTACATGTTCGCTGTCTTGAGATTAAACGTCTACAGTCGATGCCACGTTCTCTAAATTTTTCTATTGTTGCAGTGTCTGCCGTTACAAATGGTCAGATTCTTGGAAAATTCGTTACGCATCAACCCTTTAAAGATGTTTTTTTCGGCAAACTTTCTATTATAATGTTTATTCCACGATCACCAAACTGTAATCACCCAATCTTTGAGCGAAGATTAGCATATATATAGCATATATATTAGCATATATATTAGTCTATATGTACAGGCAAGCGTTAATTTCTTCCAAAATGAGTGTATCTGGCTGACTGTTTTCAAGGCAAAATATCGTTCTGTTTGAAGTCATACGAAGCGTTGAATTAATGTGCAATGTGCTCGTGGCCGGTGCGTGTCTGAGATGCCCGTTCTGTTTGGACAGGAAGAACGTGGGGATCTGCCGAGGGCGGTGGACGAGGAAGAAGGTGAGGGTCGTGGGGCAGTGGCGGTGTGGGGAGTGGTCACTGATCACCGCCTTCCCACTGCCCGAGTGACCCCTTTCCTTGATCTAAGTTCACCGCCGACAGCTGACCCACAGGCTCCACTCTGATGGATGGACAGGTCAGTGGAGAGAGAGAGAGAGAGAGAGAGAGAGAGAGAGAGATGTTGCTCGGCAGTTTCCAGCCTACTTTTGTAGCGGTGTTCTTCGGCATGGCGTAATTGTTGTGCAGCATTTTTTTTTTTTTTTGTATTGGTTTCAGTTTTTGTTTGTACTGCAAAGCACGATTTCTTGCGCTGCGTTGTGTTTGTCTCGTCACCTGCATCAGTTGAAGTGTTTCTACTTTATTTGTTGATGTGTATTCTAATGCCTTTCTACCTTCATATCTCCAGATGTGTGTCTCTGCTTGTCCCCTCCCTCCTACGTACTATGTTTGTTTTGCGTTGACTCCTTCACTTGTGCACAGAATGCAGATCTTGATGTAGGAGGTGTGTCTGACTTTTCCAAATTTTCCGGATAAGCTTTCATTGACCTTTTTGACACCAGAAAATCCGCTTTGATCTTTGCTGCTTTTCGCCAGTTGTCAGGCGTACAGGGCATTGTATGCCGATCTCTGTACAGAATTCCCATCCTTTCAGAAAATGTTTACTGAACGTTCAAAATCCGAAGACGGAGTGGCTTGTATGCAGCCTGTTGCCCGGGTGCTCCTTCTCAAATATCATCAAAACATATTCCATCAGATATTTCTGTTTACTGTGCTGAACTTACAGCTTTGGTTCTCGCACTGAAGATAATCACTCAATCTGCAAACGAGGACCTTTTGACCTTATTTTTGTCTGATTCGTTGTCAGCTTTGGAGGCCATAGCTAGCTGTAACCTCGATCATCCTGAACTGCTAAACATTTTCGAACCTTTTACTTCGCTGAAAGACGTAGATCACAATTACATTGTTCTTGCTTGGGTTCTCGGTCATGTTGGCATCGACGCAAATGAAATGGCTAATTGTTTTGCCAAGAATGCCACAACAAGGAAACTGTCTAGAATATCTATCCCCTGCTCAGATTTGAAACCGAAAGTTAATGATTACGTCGGAGACCTCTGGCAGGAGGACTGGAATACGCAGATGGATAACAAACTTCTGCAGATCCGTTCAAATCTAAAAGAATTCCTCTCATTTACCTCTAGTGGTCGCAAAGAAGAAAACGGTTTTATGCCGGCTGCACACTGCCCGTACATTTTCAACTCATTCATATCTTTCAGAGAGTGAAGAAGTTCCGAGGTGCATTCCGTGTCATGTACGATGACAATGAAACACATTCTTTTTACTTGTTTTAGAGTGTTTGGGACTTGCATGACGCGAGACCTAAACATTTTACAGCAGACTCCATGAAAACCTTGTTCAGAGATGTTCCACCTGACGTGATCTTTGAATTTCTGAGGAGATTAAAACGTTTTTCATCTCGTCTGAGATTTTACAGTGGTAAGAGTTTTAACAACATATATGATATTGGATGTGTTTTTAAAGATGTATCTTAAAGCCGTTGTGAGAATGAATGACTTGTGAGTTGACTTTAACGCGGTGACAGCCCTGTTATGGCCCTTTGCTGTCGGCTGGGCTATAAGCAACAAGACCTTACCTTTATCTTCACTTGCCGCCATCTTTGATTGCCTACAGCTCATCGCGAACATTATCCCCATCTTTGATTGCCTACAGCTCATCACAAACATCGCCATCTTTGATTGCCTACAGCTCATCACAAACATCGCCATCTTTGATTGCCTACAGCTCATCACATTATCGCCATCTTTGATTGCCTACAGCTCATCACAAACATTATCGCA
>JADBJO010003531.1:25000-32500 GCA_016801955.1 Conus betulinus
CTGTTTACGTCCGTCTTATGGATTATACCTGACGCATGATGATTTCAGAAAAGAAGATGGTGCACCACATCTGATGACACTGGGAATACATTTATATGTTTTACAGCACTGATCATCAGAGGCCATTTTAACGTCATCGTCTTTTTTTCTGTCATCGTCTTCTTCAACTTGGGGATTTCTTTCTTTATATTGGTACTTTCTTGCCATGCTCGATTAACAGCCCTCATTTTAAACTGAGGGTCTGGCAACTGTCTCATTGTTTAAGTTTTCTGTATTTTGATAAGTTTTCTGTATTTTGATCTGGGACAGGATGATGACTGGAGGTTGGAAGCCTTGCCGGCTCCTTAGTCTGCCTGGTTAAATCTCAGCCCTGCTTGTGTTTGTGTGGTAGGGGAAGGAGTGGGCGCAGACGGGTATTGGCTGTATGAATCAATATATTAGTTTTATCAATTAAAGTTAAAAATGAAAGGAAATTTGAACTCACCTCTCCAATAGCATCTGCTGGCAACCTTTGAGTACGTCTTGTCACGTCCGAAGTGGCCTCCTGTTAATGCTTTCGTGACAGGTCTGTAAAATATTGTTGACCCTGTCCCTCACTAACACTTCTTTCTGTCCAGGCATCAATTTGCAGTCTGTGACGCTGAAAACCCTGGCTTTTCTCCAACAGTTTGCTTTGGTAGTTGAGCGTTGTTTTGCGTGAAGACTGTTAGTCCATTTTGGACATATGTTCGTCTTCAAATAATGTAAGATCTCGTCGTAGGCGGTTTGCTCCACCTGATAGAAAACTATCACTTCTAAAGACGTTACGCCTTATATAAAGAGAGAGAGAGAGAGAGAGAGAGAGAGAGAGCGAAGAGACCGGATGCCCCCATCCCTCTCTACCTTCCCCTCAGTCTTTGTAACCTATTGCTTTATGAAATTCAAAGCACACCTCCGCCTTTTGTTTCTTTGATGACGACGGAAACTGTCTGCTCAAGATTAGAACAGCCTTTGGTTAAATACGCCTTGATGTACATAAGAAAAAAGAAGTTTGCAGTTTATTTCACACTCATGACGGCATTCGTTTTTCATCAGTTTTCACAAGACATCCGACAGTTGTTGCCATTTTCAAAAAACAGGTGTAAGTCTTCAATCTTTTTAACATGCGTCGATAACAACTACATCCTGTCGGAATCCTTTGTCTTCAATGGTGCCTTGTCAGTTTCAAGTCGCCCAATCTCACCATTATCGGTGTCGTTTGATGACAGTTTCGAAGCAAGGTCGGTTGTCGGTAGCAAACTTCCCGTGTTTGATTTACTTTTCTATCGTTAAGTGCTGTTCATATGGACAACAAAGTTGGCCGACATGTCGGCAAACTCGAATTGGCTGACAAAATCGGACCATGGGAACACCCTGACACACAAAACATATATGCACACGCAGGCGAACTCATGCGACAACACGCACAGACATATAAATACCCTTTCTCAAGCTCATTTTCTGTCTCTGTTTCTCTGTTTGAATTTTCTGTGTTTTCTGGGGTCATGTCATTGAGACCAAGTGCCATTGTGATCAAGTGCCATGGTCATGTATTGTGACCAAGTGCCATTGTGACCAAGTGCCATTGTGACCAAGTGCCGTTGTGGCCACGTGTCTTGACCAAATGTCATTGTGACTAAGTGTCGTTGTGACCAAGTGTGGTTAGTGACCACTGGTCAGTGGCAATGACCACTGGTCGTCTGCATTGTACAAGGTTCACAAGCACTCAGGAGACATTTATTAACTGTAAAATAATCGAAATATCCGATTTACGTCATAGTGATCACTGTTAAGTGCCACTGACCACCAGTCATCTGCATTGTACAAGGTACACAGGTACTGAGGAGACACTAATTAGCTGTAAAGATAGTTAAAATTTCTGATTTACGTCAGTGACACTGACCACTGGTTGTCTGCATTGCACAAGGTATACAAACACTCATGAGACACTAATTAACTGTAAATGGTCGAAATATCTGATTTACGTCATAGTGACCAATGGTCAGTGGCACTGACCACTAGTCATCTGCATTGTACAAGCTAAGGAACACATGTACTCAGGACTATAATTAGCTGTGAAATAGTTAAAGGAGGCAAAACAGGACGAAGCAACAACGGTACTTGGTCACAACGACACGTGGTCACAATAGTTTGTCACAACTACGCTTGGTCACATTGGCACTTGGTCACATTGGCATGTAGCCATCTTTCTTTCCACGCATGCACTGGCGTACTCACACTCCCGAATATTGACCCACGCGTGTAAGCTAGCGCGAGAAATGTTAATACGTATCTGTTAGGAACCCAGGGTGTATGTGTGTGTGTTTGGGGGGGGGGGGGGGGGGGGGAGAAGGTGTGGGGGAAGTAGGAGGCCCATCTATCGAAAAGAGTCTAGAACTACACTTTGTCTAAACCCAACTGATTGTATAAAGGAAATGGGAGAGGGGGTGTAAATATGCAGGCTAACCAAAATTTTCTTTAAAAGGCAGCTGTGCGTGTTGGAAGAAGGCAGAGGAAAACCCTGAATAACTAGGGAGGGTAAGTTCTAACTAGTCCTGGAATCACCCCGGGGGCAAAAGCAGGCTAGCCCAGATTTACCCTGGGGTAAGTTCCAGAGGGGGGTAAAAACTGGCTGTTACACCGGTCATGTTGTCATTGGGGCAAATGAAACGGCTGATCGTTTGGCCAAGAATGCCACAACAAGGAAACTGTCTAGAATATCTATCCCCTACTCAGATTTGAAACTGAAAGTTAGTGATTACGTTGGAGACCTCTGGCAGGAGGACTGGAAATGCAGACGGATAACAAACTTTGCCAGATCCGTCCAATCCTAAAAAGAGTTCCACTCATCTACCTCGGGTAGTCGCAAAAAAAAAGGGTTTTATACGGGCTGCACTCTGGCCATTCGTTTTAACTAATTCATACCTTTTAAGGAGTGAAGAAGCTTCATGGTTCATTCCAAGTCATGTGCCACTCACAATGAAATATATTCTTTTAGAGTGTTGGGACTTGCATGACATGAGACCAAAACATTTTACAGCAGACTCCATGAAAACCTTGTTCAGAGATGTTCCACCTGCTGTGATCTTTGAATTTCTGAGGGAGATTAACATTTTTCATCTGATCTTGGATTTTTCAGTGGAAAGATTTTTAACAAAATTTTGGGTGTGTTTTTTTAGAACACATGTATCTTAAAAGGCTGTGTGGATGAATGACTTGTGTGTTGACTTCAAGGAGGATCCCTGATATGGCCCTTGCGGTCTGTTGGACTAAGACCAATTGGTCAAATGGGGATTTACATTTTAGTGAGATGGGATGTCTCATTAGTTTATCATTAAAATAATGAATAATTTTGATTGGTCTAAAAGATGGGAAGGGGTGGTACGTTTCTCTCTCTCTCTCTCTCTCTCTCTCTCTCTCTCTCTCTCTCTCTCTCTCTCTCTCACACACACACACACACACACACACACACACACATACAGACACACATTTTCTCTCTCTCTCTCTCTCTCTCTCTCTCTCTCTCTCTCTCTCTCCCTCTCTCTCTCTCTCCTCCCCTCACGCACACACACACACACCCCACCCCCCCCCCACACACACACAACACACACAGACACGTAGGAGAGTCAATGGCGAACTTTTCAATGTTGTTGAACAAGATCATTCAACAGGCCGCTGTTCAGAACCAGCAGAGGGACTTCGCCTTGAAAGGTAGATTCTTTCCACAAAATTCTGGAGCTGATTCTGTTGAAATGACCACCAGACTGTGTGGTGTATTTTGGGACACTGCTGATGTCTTCTAATCAAATCCGCTGTTACTTTAGAAAGAAAGGAGACATGTTTTAGGACGAGCGAGTGTGGAGCTCAACGGGCTTTCTTTTCTCTAAATTTGATGTGTCCTTGACTTTTTGTCATGACGTAGAACTTTGAAAGTTCTGTCAGTGCGTAGAATGTAAGCAAGTGAAAAAAAAAAAAATCTTTGGTTACCAAGTATGGGAGGACGAGGAATAAGGGAAAGAATTGCGGTGGGTGGGGTGGGGCTGAGGGCGAGCAGGGGGTGATGGTGAGTGGACGGACAGAAAGACAGCGTAAAAAATGAGATGTGAAGAGGTCTCGCTCAACAGGACTAAACACAAGAGGAAGAGAATTTCGAGATAAGAAACAGGGATGGCGGGGAATAGATCCGTGCAGAAGTGGACAAAAAGATAGAGCGAGCGGCAGACTGGGAGACAGGTTCAATTCTCAATGTATGGCTATGCTCTCTTCTTTTATTATCAGCATCATCGTCATCATCGTTATTGCTATTGTTGTTGTTGTGTTTGTTGTTATCATCATTGTTGCGGCCAAAGATTTCTTTGTTTTTCTAGTTTGTTTGTTCCCTTGTTTGGCGGCGCAGAAATTCCATTTTTGCTGTTATGTTTCAATTTCTCACCTGCACTCACCCTTTTTTTTTTTTTTTTTTTTTTTTGTCCACCCAGCGGTTAGCTGAATGAGGACACCACCACAGCAGAAATAGCTCGCCCCTGCCACATTTCACTTGACCAATGGAAATGACCCCTTCATGTCGCCCATGACAGGTCATCAGCGTTCCTGAGAACATCATCACCATATCACAAATGACATCACCATATGTCGCGCATGACACCAGGGCACGTCATCAGCGTTCCTAAGAACGTCATCACCATGACGCGTGGCCAAAGCAGACATTGAAAGATGGGGCCGTGTTTTTTATTGCATGATTTCTACTAGAGATGTCTTTCATTAAATCGGTGTTATCTGACGAAGACGTTTGAAGAAGAGACTAATGGTAAAATCTCCGACGTCGAGTCTTAACGTTGTTAGTACATTAATTCACAGTCATTTAGAAAATGGAAGTTCGTCTTCCATGTTGTGGCATTTGTCAGTGTTTCAATAATGACCCGTCTCAGTTTGGAGTTCATGGGCACTTATTCGTAACCTAGTTAATGGTCGTCCGCAATATTGTCAGTGCATCGCTCCCAATAAGCTGCCTGTTAATATTCAATGGCAACTGTGGCATACAGTTCGAGCAAATCTAAAGGGCATACTTCTACTCCACTTCTAAGAGGAGTGAATTCTCAGAAGCCGATCATTCAAACTTGGGACGAGAGATGTTTTTTTCAGATCAAGTTCAAAGGAAAAATGAGGTTTAGCAAGGTGATGCTCAGAATAATGGGAGGCATTACAAACAGATCAGTTCTCGAGATGAATTACCGTGTTGTTTTTTTCATGCAGCTGGTACAGCGTTTTCATAACAATAGTATACTTTCTTCGCTTTATGGTCCCATTTTTTTTTTCATCTGGAAATCCCTGCACTCCCCCCCCCCCCCCCCCCCCCCCCCCCCCCCCCTCCCCCTCGTTAAATTCATATTTCTGCGAAGTCATATTACCATGACTGAGGGATTGTTGGCTCCACTTGTTTTTTCCTCCACCATTAGATTCTTTGTATTTGTCTGACTTATTCAAGTGTAAAAAAGGCTGAACTACTCTTCGTTAAATGTTACTCTGTGTTAGGTTTTTTTTATGGGAGCAAGAGTTACCCTACTTGTTTATTTGCCCTAAAAACTTTTGCTGGGAGGACTTACGCTTCAACATTCTCTATCAGTATTGTTGCAGTGCCTGGTTAGCTCAGTCGGTAGAGCATCAGACTTTCAATATGAGGGTCAGGGGTTGAGTCCCCTATTGGGCGGTTATTTTTTTTTCCTTCTTTTAATTATGCTGTATTCTTCCTCTCCCTTTTTTTTTTTTTTTTTTTTTTTTTTGAAAGATTGCATAAACATATTTTTTTCAAATATACCCTAAGCCAGGAATGTGGCTGTCTTAACTGTGTGGAATCTAAGATGGTTGCTAATGTGAAAGTCCACAAAAGTGAGCTGAGGAGCGAAGACATAAAAAAAAAAAACAAACAAACAAACAAAAAATGAGTATTTAAAATGTGTTTTTTGTTTCTATTGTTTTGTTTTTGTCTTTTTTTTTTTTTTCTTTTCTTTCTTTCTTTCTAGTTTCAAATTCCGCTTTTTTTTTTTCTCTCTCTCTCTCTCCTTAAATTCCACTTCATACAAGATCAATGTTGCCTTTAACAGCTCTAAACATTCAGTTTAATTCAAATCACGTTGATTTTGAGCGTAGCCGACTGCAAGGAACCATGTGGTTTGGACTGTCAACTCGTCAAGGTAAAATCAAAGAGGTTGGAGATGAAAAGGAAATCTTTACTGATTATATTGAACGGTTAATTACCCCCATCAGCCCATCCCCCCCCCCCACCCCCCATCTCTCCCGATGTACACACACACACACACACACACACACACACACACACACACACACACACACACACACCATAAGCACGCACGCGCGCGTGGTATCGTGCTCTGATCCGTCCACTTTGTCATTCTAATAAAATTTGCTCAGTCTGTGGTCAACAACAATTCTCATCACACTTTCCGTGACCACTCCGCAGTTTCTGTGTGGTCTAGTGGTTAGGATTCCTGGCTTTCACCCAGGCGGCCCGGGTTCGATTCCCGGCACAGGAATTTTTTTTTAAACCTTTTTTTTTCGTTCTTCATCGTTCTTAATTTTCTCTTGTTTGTTTTGCCTGCTATCCTCTGTTCAAACATGTGCACCTATTCCCCCCCCCCCCCCCCCCCCCCCCAACCATATTTCATGCACTCTCACTTTGTCAACATTTATTTTTTTTTTTTTCTTTTTTTTTGCCGGCTTTTTTTTTGTTTGTTGTAATTCCACAGGTGATGCTTGAGCATGAAATGGGAATGGCAAAGATATGAAGAACATGAATTACCATTTCAAACATTCCCATTTATACATTTTGCTGGCTGACAACAATTTTGATTATATCCCCCCCCCCCCCCCCCCCCCCCCCCCCGCCCTGAACCGAGAGAATGAGAGAGCGAGAGAGAGAGAGAGAGGGGGAGACATGAATGCACTCTCAAACTGCCACCCCCCCCCCCCCCCCCCACCCCCCCTCCCCCCTGAACCGAGAGAGAGAGAGAGAGAGGGAGACATGAATGCACTCTCAAACTGCCACCACACACACACACACACACACACACACACACACACACACACACACACCTCTCCTCCCAAGAGAGAAAGAGGAACATGAACACACTCGAAACTGCCTCCTCCCCCTCCCCCCCCCCCCCCCCCCCCTTCCCCTCCCCCGTCCAGCCGAACGTTCCTCCGTACTGCTCCTCCACGAGCCGAGCGTTGCTGTTTCACACGAATCCGTTCCAGACAGTCTTGCCGACAAGCTGCCGCCGCCAGCTACAGGAAAGTGGGCGGGATCTACCACGCACCTCGCGACTGGCGGCGAGTGGCCAGTTCTGCCAACTCGTGAACTCGGCACCGCGCAAGTCGAACGCGATGTGGAGGCTGGCTGTTTAGTTGCTGGTCCCGGGAAGACCGAGGTGTGGGCGTATAGTAGGCGGAGCACTGGCAATGCCC
>JADBJO010003531.1:37500-80000 GCA_016801955.1 Conus betulinus
TTGGCACTGATGATGTTGAGGCCAATGTTGCTTGGAATATCAGAGATGTGTTGAAAACGAACATTTCCAAGCTGCATGTTTGTGGGCTGTGGTCTTACAGACTCGCTCATAGGTGTGTCATGTAGGCTACATTAACTGGGGAAGCCTACCCTTCCAAACAAAGTATTGGTGCGAAGATAATACAGTGGTTCTTTTCGGAGTGGGACTATTCACAATTTTTCGCAGGTGTACTCCAATCAATGAAATAAATGTATGGTATGAAATAGTTGTGGATGTTCTCATACGCTGTCCACAAACACGGGTTCACTCACGGACACACACACACACACACACACACACACACACACACACACACACACACACACACACACATATATATATATATATAAATACTCTCTCTCTCTCTCTCTCTCTCTCTCTCTCTCTCTCTCTCTCTCTCTCTCTCTCTCTCTCTCTCTCTCTCTCTCTCTCTCTCCTTTATATAGTGTTTTGCTATAGTGATTGTTATAGTGATTGCACAGTACGTATCTCCCAATACGTACACGTTATACGTACGGATCACGTACATGAATCAGCATCATTTCAGTTAAAACGTGCCGCAGACTTATGTTCGTTTCCCCACCCCCACCCCACCACCCCCACCCTCAAACCAATGGAGGTAACACCGAAAGCACCTCCCGTATTTTAACACATGTGTCGTTGGCCCACCTCTGTACATTTCTGACACCTTTGCAATACAGCAAAGACGACGATTTTTGTTTATTTTCCAGATATGCAATACTCCCTTCTCCCCTCCCCCCCTTTTGTTTCTCTTCCTAATCAATTTTAGTCAATAATGCGGGAAATAGTGACATACTCGCCATTGTAGCAACTACAACATTTAACACATATGGATATGTTTTCCTACGGTAATTCTATGCATACTTTAAAAAACAAGCTTATGATAGCATCAACTGATCAAAAGCACTTTCCAAAGCATCGTGATTCACAGTGACTGCTTTATAGCCAGAAAGTAGCTCTTCTAACTTAGAATATGCCTGAAGTGGGGCCGCAATCTCAAATCTGGTTCTAGTGACCAGTAGGGTGACTGGCGATACGTGCTGCCTGGTCGCCGCCAGAGACTTTCCGCGTGTGGACAGGTGGTGTCTTTGAAAGAGTTGTAGACAAACTGTTTACAACTTGGTGAAATAAGAAAACATACACATGAGGCTAAGGAAAGGCTTTGAAAAGACAACCGAAAAAAAAACAAAAAAAGTAATAACAGGACAAAATCAACATCCCCGTCCCCTCCCATCCTTCCACCCCCACCCCAACACCTCCCCGTGTTCTCCCCCCCAAAATATTTGACTTACGTAACGTATATCCGCATAGCTGTCCTGGGCGGTAGATATGCTTTGGGATGTATTTTTCAGCAAAAGAAAAAATTACTGAAACAGAAAGCAATGGGGGTAAAAAAAAATCGACAAAACGACAGTCGTCAAACATGAGGCTACAATCAAGTGCTCTCCTCTTTCATGTATTTATTTCTATACCTACTTACCTATCCATCTATCTGTCTATCTATCTGCATCCTGTGTGTATCTTTATAAATATAGGTAAATCAGCCATTCAGAGCCATCAAGCAAAGTGTATTCAGATTCTTTCCTCGTAAACTACGGATAATTATGCCTGCAAGAAGAGTTTGTTCGGGGTACAAACTAAGCTGAAACGAGCAACTCCTCTCTCTCTCTCTCTCTCTCTCTCTCTCTCTCTCTCTCTCTCTCTCTCTCTCTCTCTCTCTCTCTCTCTCTCTCGATGTGCACCACGGCTGGTTGGTTGTGGGTGTGTATGTGTGCGCGCGTGTGTGTGCGTGATTGTGTATGAAGACCAAATTTTTTTACAGATTTATGTACACCTATTTAGCACACACACACACACACACACACACACACACACACACACACACACACACACGCACACACACACACACACACACCACACCACAGAGCATGATTACGCCAATTTTAACACATGGAGCAGAGTGTGTGTTTTCTTATTTGAATGGAGAAGATGAATGTGATAGTATAACTAGTTTGAAACATTTCAATTCAGTTCATATTCGTTATGAAAATCTACACCTGAAATTCCGCAGGGCGTTATTAGGTGTTAAAAAAATGCCATTACGTCACTTCGGGGAACAACAAACAAGTAGGGTAACTCTTGCTTCCACAAGAAAACAAATACACGCCCATAACTCTGAAGCATTGCTGTTTACGACACGGAATCGCCTAGCAGATATGACAGCACAGAGCACACAGAACAAACGAGGAAACGTTCCTTTGGGGATATTTTGCTTGTTCTCTTGCTCTGTGCATGTCTCCTTGTTTGTTCCGTGTGCTCTATGCTGTCATATCTGCTAGGCGATTCGGTGTCGTCAGCAGCAATCCTTTGGAGTTATGTGCGTATATAGTTTGTTTTCTTGTGGGAGCTAGAGTTACCCTACTTGTTTGTTGTTTATTATTCACCGTTCCCTGCCTCATTTCATATTATTTTCGAGTTTTATCTTCGGAGAATTAGGAAGATACCCTTTGACTTTTAAGGTAATGAGCCGAGGCGTTAATCTAAAATTACATTTACAACCTATCAGATGAAACGAGGGCCCGACTCACCTTGTGGATAAGGCGTTAGACGTTGTTTTCAAGATTTGGGGTTCCATTCCCAGCCAGAGAAAGCCTAGCCTGGAAAGAAGAGACTTTCCTTTTGGAGAGATGACAATAGAGCAGGTTGTGGTCCCCTACTGTTCCTATAGAGGATTCTTCACACCCACTCCCCATCCATGTTCTTCCCACCCTAATCTGGCCTGCTCACCCTACTATCTCCCTCGTGTGTTGTTATTGTTCTCCTCCCATCGTATTGTTGTTCTCCTCCCATCGTATTGTTGTTCTCCTCCAATCGTGTTGTTCTCCTCTCATCGCGTTGTTGTTCTCCTCTCATCGTGTTGTTGTCTCTCCTCCCATCATGCTGTTGTTCTCCCATTGTGTTGTTGTTCTCCTCCCATCGTGTTGTTCTCCTCCCATCGTGTTGTTGTTCTCCTATCATGCTGTTGTTCTCCTCCCATCATGTGGTTGTTCTCCCATCGTATTGTTCTCTTTCTACAATGTTGTTGTTCTCCTCCCATTGTGTTGTGTGTGATACGAGTGTTGGGGTTGGTAGGTGTGGTCATCTAGGAGAAGGACTCACAAAAATGTTCTTTCTGAGATAGTAATCAAGTAGTTGTGTATCAAACTCTAACCTCCATCCCTTTCTCTTCCTGGTGATGGAAGCAGCAATTTTCCAATACCAGTCATTAAAAGAAATTCTTATTTTTTCTCAGAACTGTTAAAAGTACTGTAGCCTCTATTTAGCAATACATAAGCGTTCGTTGGTGCTTCACTGTTGGTGATCACGTCTTACAACCGTTTGGTGGCAGTGGTGGTTGTAATGGAGGTGGTCGGGGGGTGTTGATGTCGTATGGGACAATCATCCTCCACACCTGCTGGGGGAGACGCTGTGTAGATGAGTCGAGAACATACTCATCCATGCCACGAACGGCCGAAGATGTTCGCAACCTGTGGGGAAGGAAAGGGATTGGAAAGGGTGGCAGCTTCTCTAAACAAAGGGGGAGGGAGAGAGAGATGGGGAGGGGGAAGGAAGGGAGGACCTCTTCCCCCTTTGCCACCTGTCGTGCCGTCGGCTCAACTCGAAAACAAAACAAACACCAGCAGGGGAGAGGGGGAGAGAAGGAGGAGGGGTTTGAGGGGTGAGGGTAGCGACTGACTAGTGACTTCGACTGCTAATCCTAATTGCCGTTTGTAAGACTGAGGGAGAGAAAGAGAGATGGGGTGTGTGTGTGTGTGTGTGTGTGTGTGTGTGTGTGTGTGTGTGTGGTGTGTGTGTGTATAGAGAATGGTATAGCGGGCAATTGGCACGTCACAACATATACATATGTGTGTGTGTGTGTGTGTGTGTGCGTGTGTGTGTGTGTGTGTGTGTGTGTGTGTGTGTGTGAAATCTACTTTGGCCTTCTCCCAATGACTTGATAACAATGACTTGTTTGACTACTTGCTGTGAAGTGGTGCTCTGCCCCTTAATGTTTAAAAAAATTACCTATCCAGCTATTGATCTATCTATTTATCTATCTCTATTAATTCATATGCAATTGCAAGCGCTCGTGTGTGAATATGTGTGTGTGTGCGCGCGTGTGTGCGTGTGTGTATCCCCTATATAGTATTACGATTAATTCTGGTACTGACAGTTAACTCAGTTAAAGCATAGTTTTTGTTTCGACAGTAGCTCATCCAAACTACAAATTAACAAAAACAAAACAAACAAATCAACTGAACTCCCCCGTGTACGTGTGTGTGTGAGTTTGTGTGTGAGTGAGTGAGTGAGTGTGTGTGTGTGTGTGTGTGTGTGTGTGTGTGTGTGTGTGTGTGTGCGCGCGCGCAAACACACACGCACATGTGATTACAACAATGTAGAAAATGTAGAAGATTATTATAAGTTCAAATCTACGACTACATATGTGTGCATAGAAATTTCCCTCTGTCGCATACAACTTTGTCCTGTATTTTGTCAGTCTCTTTGTCCAGTTCATAATCCTAAAATCCCAACCTTAAACAGAAGCCTGTTCTCACCCTCTCTGTCTCTGTCTGCCTGTCTGTCTCTGTCTGTCTGCCTGTTTGTCTCTGTCTGTCTTTCTGTCTGTCTGTCTGCCTGTCTGTCTCTCTTTTCTCTCTCTTTTTCTATCTCTCTCTTTCCTCTCTCTCTCTCTCACTCACTCTCTCTCTTTCTTGCTTCTTCTCTTTTCGATCTCTTTCTCTCACTCTCTTTTCTCACTCTCTCTTTTTTCTCCTCTCTCTCTCTCTCTCTCTCTTCTCTCTCTCTCTCTCTCTCTCTCTCTCTCTCTCTCTCTCTCTCTCTCTCTCTCTCTCTCTCTCTCTCTCCAGTGAATGGTTTTCATACTATCAAGCCAGATAAATTATCTGTGCAGAGAATTATGTGTGAATAGGGAGAAGGGAGGATAAGGGTATAAATGCGTGCATGCAGGTCCATGGAAGATAGGATGATCAGTGTGCGTATGTGAAGGGAATGGTTGTTTGTGTGAGAATGATTTTTGTACTAGAACATACACAAGAAACACAACCGAGTGATGGAAAAAGAAATAATTTCTTAATTTTGCTTAATTGTGTAGTCACCTATTTGCAGTTTTTCTTTTGTTTTTCTTTAGTTTTTTTTTTTTTTTTTTTTTTTTTTTTTTTTCTTTTCTTCTATGCAAGAAAGAAAAAAAGACATTGCACCCCCTTGACAAAAAGGCTATTAGCCAATGTCAATAAAAGATGTCAGTGTCAGTCTCTCTCCCTCTCTCTCTCCCTCTCTCTCTCTCTATTACCCCCCCCTCTCTATCTTTCTCTCTCCCTCTCTTTCCCCCCCCTCCCCCTCTGTCTCTCTCCCTCTATCTCTCTCTCCTCTCCTCTCTCTCTCTCACTCTCTCTCTCGATGTGCGCGCGCGGGCGTGTGTGTGTGTATACCTGCGCGCGCGCGCGCGCGCGCGCGTGTGTGTGTGTGTGTGTGTGTGTGTGTGTGTATGCGCGCGCGCTTATTTGTTTGCGCGTGTTTTCAAAGAACCAGGAGTGGAAGAATTTGTAATCCACCTGATTACATCTGTACCTCCTCGAAAGTGCGCATATAGGCCTCTCTATGTATGTCAGTTACTGTAATGTGTTTGTATGATCTTAATCATTATGGTGAGTCACAGTTTTGCCGGGCCAATATTATTTGACCGGGTACTTAGTGCAAAAGAGTTTTTGAATTTGACATTGATCATTTGTGCCTTTTGATCAAGAGTTCCGGGTTTTTTTTTTTTCCTCCTTCTTCTCCTTCTTCTTGTCTTATATTAGTACAGTCTTTGGAAAAAATAAGTTGTTTGTTACAAACAGTTCGGGTATCCCTTCGCTTTCTATATTTCATTGTTTATTATTGTGTATTATATTTGTACTTGGCTGCTATTTCTTTTGTTTTCCTCTTTTGTTTTGTTACTGTACCATGCAAGTAACACGTAACGAGTGGCCATCTGCTGATGGCCTACGAGGTTTTTGAATGTTTGTTATTTACAAAATAAGCTTAATGATGTATCTGATATTCTTTTTAATCATGGTAAAAGCTTCCACATATTCGGTTTTTCGGAAATAAGGTTATCTCACCAAGTGTCCGACTCGGAACTAATAATACCAGGCTATAATGTAGTGTGCAAAGACCCATCCAAATTTAGAGAAACGGGTCTTATTATATATATTCATGAAAGTTTTAAACTTGAAGCAATCTCTCTTCTCTAGAAAAATACCAAGTAGAATCCTTATGGATCGAATTGCAGCTGAAAAAATCGAAACCTATTCTTATAAGCTTTTATATATAGAAACCCGGCGGAGCGAACTGATTGGATAGATGATGATTTTTCTTTAATGATGGAGGAAGCATACTTATTCTCTTATGAACATATATTACTAGGTGATTTCAATATTGATTTATTAAAATCGAACAAATCTTGGACAGAAACATACAAATCATTTAACCTCGACCAACTAATAGACAAACCAACAAGAGTCACCGCTACCTCCCAAACACTTATTGACCATATATATACTTCTTCAGTTAACACCATGATAGAAATATGCTCACCGACGTTCGGTTGTAGCGACCATTCTCCGATGTGTTTTACATGGTCCAAGCGAAGAGTTAAAGTTCAAAAAAAAAATTTCCACAAGATAATTACCTACAGAAACTTTTCAAAATTTGACAATGACTCCTTTCAGTGTGGGACTTAATGAACTCATTCCTTTCCACGGTCTATCAATTCACAGACCCCGATGAGGCTTTAGAAAGTCTGGTATCATAGTTTTCCTTAATGTTTATAATAAGCATGCCCCATTTAAAACAATGCGTGTATAAACAGTCCTAAAAAACCCTGGATAACTAAAGATATAGACATTGCTACCGACTTAAGAGAGTCGCTGTTAGTGTCAGGGAGTCGAGATTCCTATAAAAACAAAGAAACTTAGTCAATTACCTAAAACGATCGTCTAAGAAAAAAAGTTTTCAAGATCTTATTTCTTCCAAAGCAGATAACAGATCTATTTGGAAAGCGATAAACGAGCTTACTAATAAAAATGTGAAAGGTCATACTACCTCGCCAAAAGATTTATCATCCGATGTCTTGAATAAACATTTTTGTGACATAGCTAACTCAACAATAAAAAATAAACAGAACATCAGAAAATAAATTGGATATCTTCAGGACTTTGCAATTCTAGAAATATATCCTCTCTTTCAAATATACCATTTATGGGTGTGCATGAAGTGTATAAATCTCTAAGTAGCCCTAAACAAAACACAAGTGGTCTTGATGGCATTGATGGGAAAATCTTAAAATTGTCAGCCCCAGTAATCGCCGAAACGCTTACTTACATCTACAACCTATGCCTTGCAAAAAATTATATTCCAAAAGCTTTTAAAGTTGCTAAAGTCATACCCATCTATAAATCAGGTGACTATGCTGATCCCTCAAATTATAGACCCATCTCCATCTTGTCTATACTCTCTAAACCTTTGGAAGATCATATAAACAAACACATTCTTAATCACTTCAACTCCTTCGATCTGTTTCATCCAAACCAGTCCGCATTCAGGGGCCAACCATTCTTGTCACACAGCATTAACTATCTTGTGGACCAGTGGCTTATTAACATAAACAATAATAAAAAATCACAGGTGTTCTAGTAGTAGACTTTATGAAAGCATTTGATGTCATCGACCACAGTCTTCTACTTGAGAAATTAAAGATCTATGGCCTAACTGACAACGCTTTGGAACTTCTATCTTCATTTCTCTCAGACAGGAAAGTGTGTTTCGGTAAATAGATCAAATTCTTCCATTCTACCTGTTAAGTACGGCGTCCCCCAAGGCTCAATCCTCGGGCCAATACTTTTTTTTCTATATATATAAACGATCTACCTCTGTTTTTTACAACTTTATGTGAGATGTTTGCCGATGATACCACTATCCACACCTGTCACGATAAATTAGATAGCATTTTTATCTCCTTACAAGAAAGTATCAACAAGTTATTGGAATGGTCTGAACTTAATCATATGCGACTCCACCCTAAAAAAAAAACTAAATACTTATTAATTTACTACCAGACAAAAACGTCAAAATCTTTCTTGCAGCAACTATTACCTTTGTATTAATGGAGAAAATCTTGAAGAAGTTGATCACCATATGATCCTAGGTGTTATTATTGATAAACAATCTGTCATGGTCGAATCATATTGCGTTATTATGTAAAAATGTGTCCAGAAAGATTTACCAGCTTTCCAGAATGAAACACTTTTTAGACCAACATAGCCGTAAGTTGTTCTTTCATGCCTATGTTGAATCTTACATAAACTATGCCTCAACAATATGGGATTCCGCTAGTGATAATATTTTAAAACCTTTATTCAGTTTACATAGACGTGCCATTAAACTGATCCTCCTGAAGCCCTCCTCCCCTACTTTCTCAGAATATAAACATTTAGGAATTCTGCCTCTAAATGGAAACTAGTTTTACACAAAGCTATCTTTATGTTTAAAATAATGTCCGACCGTGCCCCTTTGACTTTGAAAAATAGATTCGAAATGAAGAAGATTCGTCATGTTTACAAGATAAAAGTACTTCTTCCGAGAATAGATCTGTTTAAATCAAGCTTGTTGTACTCTGGTAGCTGCTTATGGTATTCTGTTATAACTTCAATCGATGTAAATACAAGGCTCCGAGTCTTTAAAAACAAATATCAAACACACCTTATGACGCAATACATGAACAGCATCTCCTGATCCTTATGATCAGTGAATATTTACTTTTATGTCCGCTCTCTCTCTCTCTCTCTCTCTCTCTCTCTCTCTCTCTCTCTCTCTCTGTTTGAAAAGGGTGGGTTGTGAACGGAGGGGTAGATGGGGTGAGGTGGGGTGCTTGTGACGAGGGGCGAGGATAGAATTGTTTTGCAGAGAACAGGGGATAGAGAGGAAAGGGGTATTGCGTGCGAATCTGGAGGGCCTAAAAATGTGTGCTGTACGCCCCCTTTCCGGAATAGATGCTGGTTTTAATATTGATTTACTATCATGTTGATTTCTATGTGTGATTATTATGTGTTCTGTATTTCTATCTTTTTCAGATCATGCTATTCGATAGATGTAATGTTTCATAATGCAAATGTATGTATGTGTGCATGGTGTTATATTTGAATTGTAATGTTATTATTTTCAATCACTATCATTCGTTACTATTGTTATTGCTATTATTATTGGGTATTTGTCATCATTATCACTGGGTGTGTAGAGTGTTTGGAATGGATTGTGTGACAGGTGGGTGTTTGGTTAATGGGTTGGGTGTGGAGGGTGGTTTTTTGTGTTTGAAATGCTTCTTTTTTTTTCATTTTTGAGGGCAAGATGCAAACAAGCCTGCCATGTGCTTATTCTTTTCCCTCATTAAACAAATTTCGTTCGTTCGTTCGTTCGTTCGTTCATTCGTTCACTCTCTCTCTCTCTCTCTCTCTCTCTCTCTCTCTCTCTCACACACACACACACACACACACACACACACACACACACACACACACACACACACACACACACACACACACACACACACACACACACACACACACACACACAACAGCACTGAAGGGTTATCAGCTTACGTACATAGTCATTGTCCACCGTCACCCCTCAGCCCCCACCTCCTCTCCCTCTATTCCTCCCACGCGTCTGACGTTTGATGCATGCCGATACCAAGACCTTCGCGTCTTGATTGTGTCTTGACGCGATAAACAATCTCAGTACACGCTCCAAAGAAGCTGCCGTACTCCCCTCCTCCTCCCTCCCCCCCCCCCCCCCCCCCCCCCCCTCCCCAAGATTCTTCTGTGTCCCACGCTTATCACCGTCACAGGCCCCGCGGGCTGTAATCCCGTGGCGCGTGCACCTGTGTCTTATGTAATTTCCACCGAGAAGTCGGGTGGCCCTGTCTACCCGTCTCGACGCCGTTAGCTTTGTTCTCTCTCATAAAAGCTAAGAAGACCGACAGTGGCTGACTACTTGTCCCTCTCAACTCGTCTGCAGGTTTCCAGTGATGACTGCTTTACTCCAGATCCCCCATCCCCCCCCCCCCCCCCCCCCCCCCCCCCCCCCCCCCCCACGCCTCCCCAGCTTACTAACATCCCTACGTTCCCCCCCCCTTCCCCCCTTTCTAGGACAACACCTACCATCCCACTCATCACAAAATAGGATGACCTTTTTCCTACCACGAATCTTCTATTCTGTATTCATAAAAAAAAAAAAAAAAAGAAATCACATGAAGTAAGATAAAGCAGAGCGATAGGCTGTTTTTTTTTTTAGTTGTAACTAGAGCTCATTCACATTACTATATGTTTTGTTTTTAATTTGTGTTCCACTGGTCCTACAAAAAAGTCCTAAGTTTGTTCCTATTTTTTTCTACGTTCTATGGCATTCCGTTTGTAAATAATCATATGGCTGTATGTCAGAAGAAGAAACGGCGTAGTTTTCGCACATATAATCATTATTTACGGGTACCTCCTAATACTCATTTCTTTAGAAACATGAATGATGACAGGTGATAATTCTTTTCACGTGCATATCATAGTTGTTTATTATTTAGCAGAAACAATTCACTGCATGTGTATGTATAACAATTATTTGTGTAAATAAGTCATTGTACTGTAAACATGCGTTCTTTTAAAAAAAATAATCATTATGTACACTTTTAACTGATTACTTGAATAAACAATTATTATTTGTGTAAATCAACAATTTGTGTATTATTATAATGTTTAATCATGTACACATGGCATCATTTTCCAATATGATAATGATCTAAACAAATAATGCAGTGCATGTGAGTAAATATTTGTTGATGTGTATAGTGATTATCATCATAAGTAATACACCATTTAAATGTAAAATGATTATTTACAGAAATTGGCATTATTTACAGAACGAGGCTGGCAGACGATTATGAACTCTCTCTCTCTCTCTCTCTCTCTCTCTCTCTCTCTCTCTCTCTCTCTCTCTCTAACACAAACACAAACAGGCATGCACATAGACTCTTCCCCTCTCTCAGTCTCATTCATAAATCATTTTCCATCACCACCACCCCCCCCCCCCCCCCCCCCCACACACACACACACACACACCTCTTACGCTCACTTCTGTAAATACCCCCCTTCTTTCCAGTGTTCGCTGCATCCTCTCAAACACCTCTCTGTCCATCCCACCGACTATTCCCACCATCCACCCCCCCCCCCCCCCCCCCCCCCCCCCCCCCCCACCCTTCTATTCCCACAGTCTGTTTCACTTTTTCCCCCATCCCCCCTTTACAGTTTCACCTCCACCCCCCTCCCCCTTCTCTTGGCCTTCTCTTTCTCTCTCTCTTAAAAACCTCCAGGCGCCAGGCGTCATGATGGCGCCACCTTGACTAGCAGTATCAACCAATCACAATCCACCAATGCCCTTCGTCCACTGCATGTTGAACCATGTGACGACACTCTCGACTACTGGAAATTTCAGAGCATCGTCATTCGAGGTGGATAGTCAGAGAGCCTCCAACGGTGGTACAGGACTGCTCTAAAGGCAGGTGAAGACAGTGCTTCTGTTCCTCCCCAGCACCTTCGGCTGTTTCTTTTTCTTGTGCTGTTGTTCTTCGTCGTTGTTGGTCACGACACGCAGGTGAGCACTTCATTTTAATTGAAACTATTTTTACTAGCAGTCTTGTTCCTCATCAAGCAAACACAAACTGGAAGTATGTCTTCTTCTTTATGCAAGGCAAATCTTTTGTCTTGTTATCCTTTTAACTGCTCTTTACCTTGTTTTTGACACACACCCACGTATGTGCATGTTCCTCTCTCTCTCTCTCTCTCTCTGTGTGTGTGTGTGTGTGTGTGTGTGTGTGTGTGTGTGTGTGTGTGTGAAACCAATTTATTGTCAGATTAACTCAAAGTTTTATCAGTACAACTTTGAGTTAATCTGACAATAAATTGGTTTCAGTCAGTCAGTGTGTGTGTGTGTGTGTGTGTGTGTGTGTGCGCGCGCGCGCGCGCGCGCGCGCGTGTGTGTGTGTGTGTGTGTGTGTGTGTGTGTGTGAAGAAACAGAAAAGTTATTGCCTTGAAAATCGCGAATACGTTTTTGGCACAAAAAAACAGTAATATAGGGTACGTTCTGAACAATGTAGGCCTACATTAAGTGTGCAATTGGTAACCAAAATTCTGGAGCATAATCACAGCTGACACCAATTGAATTTAATTGCTTGTGATTTACTTATTTTCCTAGAGACTATGTTTTAGTTTGCTGGTACATTGAGATCTTCTGTTCCCATTCAGTAAACGGTTTGATATCAAACATTATAACTTGTCCCAGTATTACCCTATATTGTAGTATACTCTTGATCCTTTTTATCACACTACACAGTCTTTGCTTTGTTTTATTAAATGGAGTATTGCTATCGTTTCTAATTGTTTGCAGACAGCTAAAATGATTCAAATAGGTAACCTTTCGTTTTTTTTTTTAAAAAGTGTTTTTCATTCAAAATACCTAAGATTACATTCTTAGCTGTCCAGTTGAAACACAATATTCGTTTTAAACTGTTTTTTTTTAAAAGCGTTCTGCCATAGTTCCCTTCCATCCCTCAAATCAACAGAATTATAGAAAACATCAACAGATGAAAAGACGTACTTCCCGTAAATTGTTTTGGGGCCCCGAGTAGTTCAGACGTTTTGTTTTCAGGGCATAACGTTTCTAGTACTGTCTTCCATTTTGGTTTTCTAAACTCGGTTTTCTTATCCATATCGCTAGTTTCCTCCTTGTCCTGTATTCTGTGTTGAATACGTTGACTTGATCTTATCTGGTATTTCGCTCCATACAAAGTGAAGCACATGTTCTGCAGTATTTTAACGTCATTGTCTTGTGTGGGTTTCGTAGCAGGATCCACAGATAAAACCAGGTTTGAGAATAGTAGTGGTTTTAGTATCAATAATAATAATAATAATAACATAGCATTTTAAAGTTCCTTGCCCAAGGTTCTTGTCGCTGACAATCCACACTCGTGTACACAACGGCCTGCTTACCTGGGTATGTGGGTGGGTGTAACAAAAAATATTAACTCCCCAAATGGTTTAGCTCCTGGGGAGTTAAACTGTTCATATGTAAATTTTAATTCCCCGGGAGTTAAACCATATTGACCCCCACCCTGTGCCAAAATAACACCACTCAGTAAAACTTCAAAATGTTCTAAAATCTTTTTGTACAAGTCTCAACAAATTCTTGAAAACATTAAGGGGGAGTCATTTTTGTACATGTATCAGACTTAACTCCCACCCTGTAACAGAGTGATCCCCCTGGGAGTTAGTCTGTACTATATCCAGATTAACTCCCAGGAGTTAATCCAGGTGTGTAAAAGTTTAACTCCCTGCCCACTAAGGGGGGTCAACTTTTTCACAGTTTAGAATAACTCCCCTGGGGGTTAATGTCTACACGTGTTTTCTGACTCCCATGGAGTTACTATGTAACAGAGGGGGAGTTAATCTGATCATGATTAAGATGACTCCCCATCCACCTATTCCCAGATGTCTTTCTGTAAGAGACTGGAGAAGGGGGGTTAATGTTCATGATCATCATCATCATAGGGAAAGGAAATGTCTATGTACATATTCATGTGCTCATCTTTGCATGTCCTTGACATTTTACTATGCTTTTTTGTATATGATCTGTATGTAAAGTCTGTATATCCATGAATTAATGGTTTGATGCCTTTGGTAGAAATACTGTACCTTCAGTCTTTGGCGTTCTCTCTCTCTCTCTCTCTCTCTCTCTCTCTCTCTCTCTCTTACACACACACACACACACACACACACACACACACACACACACACACACCCCACACACATACACACACACACTCTCTCTCTCTCTCTCACACACACACACACACACACACGCTCTCTCTCTCTCACACACACACACACTATCTCTCTCTCTCTCTCTCTCTCTCTCTCATGGAACCTATCCGACTATCAAGCAGTCACCCATAAGTGTAGGCCATTACACTCAAATGGTGTAGAAATGGAAACATTTCAATTTTTCCTTGTGTCACGCCAATTAATTAGGGAGGTGAGGGGGGGGGGGGGGGGGGGGAGGGGGAGAGGTTGAGAGGGTAAGGAAGGTGGGGGAGAGAATGACGAGTAGTCGCGACATGACGTAAAACTGTACTGACTCGCTACATCTGGGAGAGAGGAAGAGAAAAAGGGTTGGCATTGATTAGAAATTTTTGTGTGCGAGACGTACGGGATAGAGAAAGGGGGTGGGGGGATGATGCCAAGCAGCCACCCCCTTGTACAAAATTGTAGAGTCTATGTGTATATTTATATATATTTATATTGTATTATAAATTCGAGTGATTTTATCCGCGCATAACTATGCAGATCGTACCAGCCGCTGTGGCGAAGTGGTTAGCGTCGCCGACTCCCGGCTGGGAGGTTGTGGGTTCGAATCCCATCAGAGTCAAGTGGGTTTTTCTGCTCCAACCGGCCCAGAGTTGAGTTTGCTGCGGATTCAGTTGGGAAGACTGGGACCACACAGTCGAATTTCATCCACTTAATGGATGCGTTTCTGAGAGTGTTGCTCAAATTTCCTGACCAACACTACAGGTGCCTGTATCTCTCAGGCCGGGATATATTATGAAAGGAAGCGTAGATTACAGCCCTATCATGTAGTCTCAGACCGAAATGGAAATCCGTAGCATTATCTTAATCATCCTCATTCCCATCGATCAGCATAAAGAAAAATGTCTCAGGTTCTGTGGCCCTTCATGCCCTGCTCTCATGGTGACCTCAATTTCGATGTCCTCTACACGTCTGTGGCCTTGTTTGGTTCCGTCGGGGTCACCGGTATCCGCGAGTCCATGGGGGGCCGTCGTCGGACGGACGTGGTGGCGCCCTCCGGAGGGAGAGCTCACTCATGCCGGCTCCGCGACTAAACAATTATTGTTGTCAGTAGGGGGCTTAGTAGGTGGTGTCCTGCGTATGTTAGCTCAGAACAGGCGCCATTGAACACTACCGAAGTGACTCGGCAGCAGTGCAGTGACGACTTGACATTGACTGCTCCCTGTGGATTGCTGGTGCTGGGGCTGCGGCGGGGCCGACCTGGCTGTAGCTGTGGACGGGGTATCGGAATGAGCGGCGTGGGTGCACTGCCTCTGAGGTGGCGCAGAGGCTGGGACACACACACACACACAAAAACGCCTATGCAGATCGTAACAACAAATTGATGTAGCCTTGGTGTTCTTGTTGGTTGGCCTGACACAGCCTTAAGCCAAGGCTGAAATAACAGCGTGAAACAGTACCGGTTTAGCGTGAGCCGCCATATCGTCCTCAGTTACTCTGCATGCTTATCACACTCTGCAGTTGCTGATACACACACACACACACACACACACACACACACACACACACACACACACAAAATCGAATCATGATGAACAATATATCGTTGGATTTGTTGCACCAAGGCCTATCCACTCGTAGACTTATTGGATCGATTCGCACTTTGCAGCCCTACACCCCTTTCCCTTCCCATTCTTACGGAAAATTTGTCTTATTATCAATGGAAACCTCTCTCTCTCTCTCTCTCTCTCTCTCTCTCTCTCTTGAATTAGTTGGAAGTATGAGTATGATCTACAGTTGCTATTGTTTTGTTCATTTTTACACCATTGTTTTGTGTTTCAGGATTCACTATGCACCATCTCCCGGCCAGAAGCCCTATGCGAGCTTACATCACGTTAGTCAGTTCTATCAGAGGTAGATAGGAGAAAATTTTGATGGGGGAGGGGAGTAGTATACTGCTGAAACTTAAACATGGAAGAAGGGGGAAGTGAGCGAGTGTGTGTGTGTGTGTGTGTGTGTGTGTGTGTGTGTGTGTGTGTGTGTGTGTGTGTGAGAGAGAGAGAGAGAGAGGATTAAGGGGCAAATCGTGCATGTCGGTGCGTCAGAGTGTGTGGAAGTGGAGAATGAGGATTTGGAAGAGGGGGTAGGAAAGGGGAGAGGGCAGCGAAGGTGATCGTGAGGGTAATACGCGCAGAGGTGGAGGAGGGGGGGGGGGGGTATTGGAGTGAGAGGAAGGTGTGGGTGGTGGAGGTAGACTGGAGAAGAGAAGGGGGATGGAGGGAGAAAGGATAGCAAGTGTATGCAAAGTTTTGAGCTCAAATACGTGTGTGTGTTCATTTGGCGATTTAAAGCGCTTTTAGGTGCCTGAATCTGCTACAGAGATGTCTCATTATCATTATTCTTGTTATTATTTGTTACTGCTACTACTGCTACTACTACTACTACTACTACTACTACTAATAGTAGTAGTAAATGGTATTCCCACAGTCACCAGATATAAGAGCCACAAAAGTCACAGATACATGCAAGCTTAAAAATTGTATTTACGATTTCTGTAGTTATTAGTAAATATTGGCGTAACAAAGGAAAACCGGGGAGAAAAAATCGTTTCATTTTGGCCCGCGAAGAAAGATATTTGATGTACAAACACACACGCGTGCACATGCACGATTCATTAAACATTTTGAGAAATACAATCAAAATAATAAGATTTAAATACATTTGGAAAAATCGGAGCACACTTGATGTAAAAAGATTAGGTTTTGTTGTTCGAGATAAGCTTGAGGATTTATACCAGGTGTTTTGGAATCTGCAGAAAAAATTCTCCTACACTGATATTCTGTGATATAAAAAAAAAAAAAAAAAAATAACACAGCATAGCGCCGTATATGATAAACTCGTAGAACAGAAAATACTTAAATATTTATAGCAAATTTGGAACGAGTTCTCACGGTCTAATGATAGACAAAGGGAGATAACATACCCAAAGAAAACCGAAAAAGTCAGCACTACCACAAAATTAAATATGAATTTCACTTATTTGATGAATGTACATCATACAATTATCAAAGAACAACGTTCTCATAACAGGTTAAAAGCGATGACAAAATTTTGAGAGGGAAAATGACACAGTGAGTAGAATAGTAAACAGTCAAGACCTGCAGACTGTTCTTATGAAATACGTTTATGAATGTTTTGACAGAAGAGTGAGGACGAAATGAAACTAGAACATATTTTGTAACATGCATTTTTCAAAAAGTTTCCTGTTACTGTGTTAGTTTGTGTCAAGTAGGTCTTCGTAATTTATGTGACAATAAAATTCCTCTGCTTCTCCTTCACACTCGCGCACCTCCTGGCACTGTGTGCAGAGTCAGGTGCTTTAACACCTGCAGACATAGCTGTCTTGCCGCCACTCGTTCACATGCACAGAACTTCCTGGGTCAGCAACTTGCTCTCTCACCTACGTATGCATTCCACCCACGTTCTTTATTGTATTCGTTCTCTCACTCATTTTCATACAATTTATGAGAAAAGTCCAAGGAAAAAAAAAAAAAAATCAACATCAAAGCCGAGGTAAAGGGACGTAACCTCCCACAGGATGTTATATGATGCAGGAAAAGATAAGCCCCAGTGGATTATCTTTCCTGGATATTTGCTGTCAGTTTTACAGGCACCTGATGTGAATTAAGAGTTGCAGCTTGTTGAGAATATATTTAGTTATGTTGTGATGGTAGTATAACATATATTAACAAATGAAGATGCTCGCTGTGCACCAAAATCTGTGGCGATGCAGAGCAAAGCAGTTTGTTACATTTCTCGCTGTTTAGAGAGAGGCTCACAAAAAATATTAAATCGGGTGGGTGTATACTCTGGGTATCTTGACACTCAAGACCTGTGACGTTTCTGCCTTTTTAAGTTGTGATGTATTATAATAGATAGATTCCTCTTAATGTATCATTGATAATCTGCTGTGTCTGTTGCAGGAACCATGTGGTCGACAGACACATGGGGTATGGGTCCCAGGGTGAGTGGGGGACTCCTTTCACAGAGCCACGTTGGGTTCTGAGGAGAACCTTGGAGACCACGTGGCTCTGTGGGACTCCTGCTCGCAGTGGGGCCCATACCCATGACAGAATAGCTGTCGACCACCGCCATCAGTAAGTATACACGTATTGTTGGTAGTGATGTGTGAAAGTGATAGAATAAATTCGAAGTGGAGGTGACAAATCGATGAGTGATGCTTGATTAGTGTGTAGGACAAATTTCTCTAGCCCGCCCCTCGAGAATACCGTCCTATGTTTTACAGAATGTATGAGGGTACAGGAGTATTATTTAACAATATGCAGAGAACTGAAATGCACAGGCCTGTTTTATGGGCCTCACATACAACATGGAAACAAGAAATAGAGAAACAAAAAGATATGACAGAAAATGCTCGTTTTCAACACATTTCTGTTTGAACGTTTTGTTCACGCATCCACGTCGAGTGGTTTGTATTTACATTAGATTTTTTTTCTTTTTTTTTTTCTTCTTTAAAACGTAGGGAGTATAAGCGGGTAAACACTGTGCCAATAGTGTGAGAAATAGATTCAGGAAGGGAGCACACTCTTCATTTTGTTTTACCAGTTCGCTTTCTTGAAACTGATTATCTGCATTCGATGCCATATGTTCTTGGAATTTTTTCCATTGAGATCAGCGATCGCAAACGTTTTATGCGTTCTGGTTCTGCAAAAAAAAAAAAAAAAAGTCTTTTACGACATCAATATTTAGAAAATGTACCTGGATTTAGGTGTACAAAGTGACAAACCTTGCATTTCATCCTATGATATCTCCCCTGACCAGTAAGAATTTAATTCTGGACGGAAATTCACATCACAATGTTTGTAAAAGCAAGAATTTACTTCTTCCAGTGAATGTGTCTGACTGCCCGTTTTCTGGCTCAAAATATTATTCAAATCGAAATTATACAATGGTTGGAAGAAGTGTGCGACGTTCTTGAAATATATTTGGGACTTTTTTCTTTTTTTTTTTTTTTTACGTCGTTGGACAGGAGAAATAGGGTCAAAGAGAAACTAAGCAGAATGGCCAAGACTTGGGGGGGGGGGGGGGGGGGGGGGGGGGGGGGCTCTCCAGGATATAGAATCTGTTTACTACCTATCCAGGGCCTGACTGATCTGATCAGAATCATTTCGTTATTTCAAGAGCGAAAGTTGCATAGGTCTACGTTTTCTCCATACATTTTAATGAGTGTATTAACGTTATCTTTATGACTGTTCTATTTTCTGACCAGTCAATATACGTATGTAATAAAACATTTTTGTTGTATCCTAACCTGAAAACGTACTTCCAGAATTCGTTTACAGACCTATGTATGGGCTTCAGAGACGAGATAAAGACATAAATCAGGAAAACATGCCAGAAAATGCTCCTTTTCAGCGCATTCCTGTTTTATGTTCCGTAACGCAATAAGTGGAATGTAGTTACTTCAGATCTCAATATGTTCCCGACGATGAAGAAAGTATAAACAGATTATACTGTACACTGTGCCTTTTTGTGGCGAGAGGATGTAGAATGGGAGCACACTAGTTAACTTTTACATGTTCGCTGCCTTGAAATTTAATGTCTACAGCCGATGCCACGTTCTCCAAATTTTCTATATTTGCAGTGTCTGACATCACAAATGTTCTTAGAAAATTCTTTACTAATTAACACCTGAAAGATGCTTTCCCGCATTTCTGCATTCCAGACATGAAATGGCAAACTTTCTACTATAATTATTATTCCATGATCACTAAACTGTAATCAGCCAATTTTGAACGGACATTAGCATCAAAATATATATGCAGACAAGAGTTAATTTCTTCCAAAACGAGTGTCTGGCTGTCCGTTTCCAAGGCAAAGTATCGTTCTGTTTTGAAGTCATACGAAGCGTTGAATTAGTGTGCAATGTGCTCGTGACCGGTGCGTGTCTGAGATGCCCGTTCTGTTGGACAGGAAGGACGTGGGGATCTGCAGAGGGCGGTGGACGAGGAAGGCGAGGGTCGTGGGGCAGTGGCAGCGCGGGGAGTGGATCCTCGTGACTGCCTATCCCGTGCCCGCGTGACCTGGTCAGTGGCTGGCGGGGGGGATTCCCCCTTACCGTCAACGCCTCTGCAGACAGCTGAACCACATGGTTCACCATTGACACGTGGAATGAAAAGGCTGATGGATGGACAGGTCAGTGGAGAGAGAGAGAGAAGGGGGGCGGGTGAGGGGGGGAATGTGTTCGGCAGTAGCCTACTTTTTGTAGCTGTGTTGCAAGCATGGCGAATTTGTTGTGCCGTATTTTTTTTCATTGGTTGCAGTTTTTGTTGTACTGTAAAGCACAAAGTGAAATTACATTTGTTGCGCTGCGTTGTGTTTGTTTTGTCTTCTGCATCAGTTGAAATGTGTTCTAGTTTGTTGATGTGTATTCTAATGCCTTTCCTTTGATATTCCAAGTTGTATACAGAGGATGTTTTTCTCTCTTTATTACATCATAGTAGTTACTTAACGAAACCATATGAACGTTGAACAATTAGACAGAGAGAGGAAAAAAAAAGCAAACACAGGTTAACAATTTGTTTCATTATGGTAATGACTTCGCGGAAATATGACAATGGGGGGGGGGGGGGGGGGGGGGGGGGGGGGGGGGAAGAAAAATATATCATAAACGTGAAATATTCTTCTTTAACAGTATGAAATAACCATCATAATCTGCCTCCTCGGAAGCAACTATATTATTGAATTGCCTACTTCCATGTTCATCATAGTCTCGCTCAGAAACAGTTGTTTTATTAAATTGCCTGCTTCAACGTTCTTTTGTCTGTTGGATCGCACTCGTTCTGGAGCCACTGCTGATTGTGCCTGTACTCTTGGTGTGAAATAGAGACACACCACAGTCCATAATTCTGTGGTGTTCTCACCACCAAGGGTTAAAAAAAAAAATCCAACAGCACTCCCCCAAAGCAGCCAGCGAAGGATAGTAATTGATAAAACGAAAGTGTGGAGAGGAAAAAAAGTTACTGAAAAACTGAAAACATTATGCCAACAGCATAAAATGTAGGGGACAATCTTTGAGCTCATGCTTGAGGATCCATTTAAGGATGCAAGGGAGATCAAAAGATATGGAACAGTCATTTGAAGTCAGTCATTATGAAGACATTTGTTTTGTCCTGTTTCTGTCTCTGTCCGTTGGCTCTTTCTGTCTGTCAGTCTGTCTCTGTCTGTCTGTCTGTCTGTCTGTCAGTCTCTCTCTCTCTCTCTCTCTCTCTCTCTCTCTCTCTCTCTCTGTTGTTGTTGTTCTTCTTCGATTTAACGTCTTTTCACTTTAAAGTGATATTAGACAGGAAGTGAGCGTTTACTTGTATATGTGTATGAGTGTGTAGTATGCATGTGTGCTTGCGTGTGTGTGTGTGTGTGTGTGTGTGTGTGTGTGTGTGTGTGTGCGCGCGCGCTTGTGTGCGCGCGCTTGTGTGTGTGCACCTGTGTTTGTGTGAAATATTAGCGGAAATGAAAATCCAAAAGAGCAGGGGGGTCCCGCTACCCTGGCAAAATTGATGTAGATTGAAGATAGCTGCCTGGTATTTCTTACCAAGCCATAAAAATTGTCACTTACTGTTATCGTGTGCCATCAGGACATGTATAAACATCGCATGCATCCTATGTGAGAAACTGGAGGAATAAATGAGATAAATGACTGATATTTGAATGGTACGGGAAACGACTGAATGAGCTCCAGTAGGCTGCTCTTCGGCCGGCTCTAGTAGGCAGCCCGTTGAGTGAGTGAGGTAGTGCGCCTATTGTAAAGCGCTTAGTGCTTGGTCTGTGACCGAGGATAGGCGCTATATAAATACCCAAGTATAATAATAATAATGATGATGATAATAATTATAATAATAACATGCTGTGCATCAGAGTTCTATGAGATATTCGGTATCCGGATAGTGAAACACTAAAGGATGTATTGGACAAACATAAACTGGAAAGTTGAAGTTAAAGAGGAATTGGATGAGGTCGGCCAAAGAACACCTGGCGCAGGGACCTGGAACCATGGGGGGTGACTTTGAACCAGAAAAGAGCCCAGGACAGAGATGCCTGGAGGTCCTTGGTTGGCGGCCTGTACCCCAGGAGGGGTAATACGCGATGATGATGATGATGATGCTGAACAGTCCATTGACATGAACTCCAAGAATTTGTTATTTAAGTAAATCTCCGACGTCAGGTCTTTACGTTATTAGTCAAATAGTTCACAGTCATCTAGAAAATGGAAGCTCGTCTTGTATGTCGTGCATAGTCTTTGTCAGTGTTTCAATAACGACCCGTCTGAATTTGGAGTTCATGGGGACGTATTTGTAACCTAGTTAATGGTCGTCTACAATATTGTCAATGCGTCGCTTCAACGAAAACTGTGGCATACAATTTGAGCTAAATGGCACAACTCTACTTCACTCCTAAGAGGAGAGAATTCTCAGAAGCTGATCATTCAAAATTGGGACGAGACGTTTTTCAGATCAAGTTCAAAGAAAACAAGATGCAAAGCATATAGACTAAACGTACTCCCAGTTTATCTAAAATAAAGAAAAAACACGTCACATTCAAAGATACGTCATAATGTATTTGACATCACAATCAAACATGCGTCATAATGTACTTCGTCACTGAGATGATTCATAAAAAGAAGAAGAAAAATCGCGTTGGGGCCGTTATAGCCGTTAGTGAAATGAAACACAGGGCATCATCCGTGACCCAAAATGAACATACCAACAATTTTCAAAAAGATCGGCCCAGAAGTTTTGTCTGGAGCGAGTAGAACAGATTTTGACCAGGACAGACAGACAGGGAGTCATGAGGGGTCGTTTAGACAAGGCCCCTGGATCTTGTTGTTTGGCTGCATAAACGTAGTTTGCTTTTTGAACTGATGTCAACCGATCTTCGTTGGTGCGATGGCGCTGTCAAATCATTCGGCCACTGAATGATTTCGTGCACTGTTCGCAAGTGATATGATGAGCATTTCTGACATTTGGTATCTTGTAAGATAAACGTTGACAACTCATCAGATCAGAACAGCGCGTGTGGGTGAACACAGCGTGCCTTCCTGGCCCGTGCAGACTACCAACTCATCTGTTTATCTCCCTTTCCTTAAGTATGTTATGCCCAATTCTAAGTAGTTTGTGGGCAATCTTTTCATTTCTTTTCTGCCGACCCTGAGAGAGATGGAGGACTGTGAATTGGGAGGGGAGCGGAGGTGAGGGAGGGGGCTAGAAGAAGCGATAGAGAGTGTTTATGTACACACGTGAGAGGAAGATACCGATACGGATACAGAATGTTGAATCATGTTTAGGCCATTGCCCTTTCATGATGGGGTACATATATACAAACATTTTCAAACTAACAATTATGAACAGTGAAATCATCCAGCACTCACTTGGCGGTAAATTTAAGAAGTGGGAATAGAACGCAGCTTAAAAGCTTTATAGAGACAGATTGACAGGTTCCTGACTTTTTTTTTTTTTTTTGGGGGGGGGGGGGGGGGGGGGGGGGGGGCACACTATATGCCACAGGCCCTATATGCCACAGGCCCTATATGTCACAAAGGGATTTTTAATCTGCAAGAAGGCCCTATATGCCACAGGCCCTATCTGCCACAAGGCCCTATATGCCACAAGGTCCTATATGCCACAAAGGGATTTTTAATCTGCAAGAAGGCCCTATATGCCACAGGCCCGGTATGCCACAGACCTTATATGCCAGTGGTCAAGCAAATATTAAACTGACTGGAAATTGACCACGGGTCAGACATGGCTTGACAACTGGCCATTTTGACTATGGTTTGACCACTGGTCAGTTTGACATTGCTTGACCAATGGGCCAGTCTGACCATTGCTTGACCACTGGCTTATAAGGTCTGTGGCACACCGGGCCTGTGGCATATAAGGCCTGTGGCATATAAGGCCTGTGTTCTTGATCCCCTTGCATCCTTGGGTGGATCCTCACGCGTAGGCTAAAAGATTGTCCCCTACATTCTATACTGTTTGCAAACTGTCTTTTAGTTTTTCAGCAATTTTTTTCCTCTCCCCACTTTCGTTTTGTTTCATTTACTACTCTTCGTTGGCTGCTTTGGGGGTGCTGTTGGATTCGTTTTTTAACCATTGGTGGTGAGAACACCACAGTATTATGGACTGTGGTGTGTCTTTATTTGACGCCAGGAGCACAGACAATACCAATCGTGTCTCTATAGTAAGATTGAACCAACTGCCAAAAGGTACAGGCAATACATATAGATCTGTTTTCGAGAGAAATTACCATGGGTTTTTAACACAACTGGTGAAGCGTTTTCAGAATTACAATACACTTTCTTCGCTCTATAGTCCCCATTTTTTTCTATTTTGAAATACTCTTCCTAGTAAATTCATATTTATGGAAAGTTATATTACCATAACCGAGGGCTTGTTGTCTGATCTTGTTATTTCCTTTACCATTAGATTCTTTGAATTTGTCTGACTTCATTCAAGTGTAAAGGGCTGTGCCTGTCTTCGTTAAATGTTACTCTGAGTGAGCATTATTTTAGTGGGAGCAAGAGTTATCGTACTCGTCCATTGCCCTACAAACTTTAGCAGTGAGGACCTGCGCTTCAACAATTCTCAATCAGTATTGCTGCAGAGCCTGGTTAGTTCCAATCGAATGTTAAATTTAGTCCCAAAAATTTACGCCTTTATTGTATTCAAGGCACAATCCATAGTTTTTTAAATGAACGCTGAATAACATGGAGGTAGCCCTGGTATGGCAATTACAGGTCAACTTGGCTGACAGCCATGTGAAATAACTATGAAATGTGAATGCTTACCGATCTTAATTACACAAAAGACATGAACCTAAAAAAATGAAAATAAAACAGCTGTGACACACAAGTGTGTGTGTGCGTGCGCACATGTACTGTTTTGTTTTATCATAATCAGTGCTTTTACATGTGTATATATATATATAACCATTTTAACACCAGGCTGATGTAGGTCTTCTCAGTAGGATGACTGCAGACATTTGACTTCGCATTTCTTCTTTTGTTACATCAACAATAAGACTGGTATGCCTAATGAGCACAAAGAACAACAGCATGTACAATCTGTACACCAGGTATACTTGTAATTGTACCGTGCTTTCTGAATGACTTGGTACATTTTTTTAACAGCTGTACTTCATTGCACAATGTCTCTGACAAGTATAAAACTGTATGATCATTTCACTGGATAGAAAAATAGATATTTGGGGGAAAAAATGGAAGAAGAAAGAGAAAAAGCAAAAAGTTGATACATTATAAAAGTTATATGAAAGAACACTGTGTCACTGGGTTTTCATTTTCATTTTGTGTAAAGGTTTATGTCATTTGTAATTAAGATCAGTAAGCACTCGCATTTCATTTTCATTTCATATGGCTGTCAGCCAAACTTACCTCTAAGTGCCATATCAGGGATACCTCCATGTTATGTTAAGAGCCAAGAGTTGTAACAAAACTATGCAGCAACTTTCCACAGCTTGGAAAGTGTTTTCAGTCATGCGATATGCAAAAAGAAATCTGAACACCCAGATACAACCGAAGATTTTATTGCATGCAGCTTTCCTAGTCATATGTGTTACCAACCGTTAGTCCAACTGAGAGAGAAACAGAAGTCACACTGCTACATTTGTGAGCATAAAAACGCAGCATGGTGCCGTTGAAGTCACAAAGGATCATTTTCATATAACTGCCACAATGATTTCTGTTGCAGAAGCTCCACAACATGTTCAGGTGGTTGAGGTTCAAGTTCATGCTGAAAACATAATCAGTGAGGCCTCAAGTGCAGGTGTAGCCCCTGATGTGCAGCATGTACCCCTTGACGTGAACCTTGTTGCCCCTGACCTGCAGATTGTTGCCTCTGAGGTGCAGCCAGTCGCCCCGGATGTGAAGCATGTTGCAGCTATTGTACAGCCCAATTACCCCAGCACAGCCACAACAGAAGGAAGCCAATGTCCTGAAGAAAAAGCCAAAAACTTTAGTCCAAGGAGACCTGCAAAGAGAAGATGCAATGAAAACTGTGATTCCCAATTGTGAAATGATTTCCTGCAGAGTGAAATTGAAAAAAAAATCACAGTGCAATTGAAACAAACAAGGCAATTACTGCTCTAGCCAAGGTGGCAAGGTTATGGTTGACCAAAAATCTGGGAACTGAAGGGCCTACCACCTCCACAGAAACTGATTACTTTTCATTCCCTCCCTTCCTCTCCTCACCCACAGTAAACTAAGAGCTGTTTCTAGATTACCTCTTTCTTTTATTGTTTCTAACGTTGACTGAAAAGGTGATTGTCTCTGTGTGTATGTGTGATTGTGTCGAGGGGAGGAGTCCACTTTCCTGTGTGCACATGTATTCATATGTGTGTGTGTGTGTGTGTGTGTGTGTGTGTGTGTGTGAAAATTTTTCTTCTTGGTTTTGTCAATTTATTTTTATGGTCAAAACACAGCTATAATTCAAGACAATGCTAAATGCGGGGTCCCAAGAGCATAGCCACTTTGAAAGTCAACAAAATGAAATGCAGCTTGTTCATGCCATGTATTTTTGCCAGATGTGTTATAATGTCTTAAAAAGTAACAGAAACTAAATGTGTGCGTCTTGTTCATGCCATGTACTTTTTGCTAGATGTGTTAATGATGTCTTAAAATTAACAGACACAAAATGTGTGCTTCCTTTGAGATGACTGTAGAGGACTCTAAAGAACGCAATGAATTCTGTGAGAAAAAAAAAAAACCACCTGAAAAAAGGTCCACACTACAGAAAAGTATTTTGATACTTGTGCCTTGTAATATTGCAGTAAAGTTTTCTTCTTTATATTACAACACAGCGTAGGTATAAGCTATGGAAAACAAAGACTTGTGTAAAAACATCAACTCTCAACACAATGTCAATCACATGAATTGTTTACCAAAACATTTTCATGGTCAAATCTCAAATGTGTTGTGATCACTAACTTCACCAGAAACTGTTCTAACCTCTTTCATACTATAGTAAAAAGAGAATGATGTGGATTTGACCTATTTTGACTGGTGACTCTAGTAGGTCCCAGCAACCATTGAAAATTCTTCCTTTGAATGTCATCAGCTTTTAAACAAACTTACTTAAGAGGTCAGAAACTGTGGTAATCAGTGAGATATATTCCTTTGCTAGTTTCATGAAAGCAAAAGTTGAGAAATGTCAGTACTAATGAAGGCCTTTCTGCAGCTTTGGGAATACACCATTCAAGCCATTATGATTAGTTATACAGTCCTTGCATATAGTCATTGCATGTGTAACAAATGCAACATTGTAGGGCTATGCTGGGTGAGAAAAAGAAGTAAGTAAATCATGTCATTTCATGTCTTAAACCTGCATATTCTTAACAGACTGCCTTTTTTGAAATGGTGTGTACAATGCAGATGTTATCTGTTGTGGAAATCTGATTTCAACTTTGTTCTTTCAACAACTGTAATGTAATCTGCAAACTGTCAATAAGACAAAGCATTTGTAACTCTCTGAAATCCACAATTTTGTCCAATCATATTGTGCAGGTTGTACTGTTTGTCAACAGTGAAGCATGTTGTGTGCATTTGCATTGAATTTCCAGTTGGTGTAAAACCATGTTTTGCTCATGACTGTTTGTGAGCGCTATCATACGCCAATTTTTTTTTTCTTTATGCTGATCGATGAGAATGAGGATGATTAAGATGATGCTACGGATTTCCATTTCGGTCTGAGACTACATGACAGGGGCTGTAATCTACGCTTCCTTTCATAATATATCCCGGCGTCAATTAGGCCCGAGAGATACAGACACCTGCAGTGTTGGTCAGGAAATTTGAGCAACACTCTCAGAAAACGCATCTATTAAGTGGATGAAACTCGACTGTGTGGTCCCAGTCTTCCCAACTGAGCCCGCAACAAACTCAACTCTGGGTAGGAGCCGGTCGGGGCAGAAAAACCCACATGACTTCTGATGGAATTCGAACCCACGACCTTCCAGCCGGGAGTCCGCGACGCTAACCACTTCGCCACGGCGGCTGGTCTCATACGCCAGTTCTGGCAGTGACTAGTGTATACAAGTGTCCTTTCCTTCCCTTCAACTTTCTTTCATAATTTATTTTGCATGTTGGTGCCAAAGTTGTATTTACCGTTGACCATTATATACAAGAAAAAAGTTGAACAACGTTTGTCTAATAAACATTCAACTGAGAACATGTTTGTGTGTATTTCATGTGTTTTCACAGAAACATTCTCTCCGTCTTCTGTTGTTTACTGTTTATTCCAAGCAATGTTACGGTTTTCACATTTGAATAGTCAATACATGACAACATTAACTTATTCTACCGATAACTTCTTGTTTGCGCTCTACATTACATTACTGACCACCCTGATACAAAATATTGCAAAATCCAAACGCTTTAGAAGTTAAATGAACAAACTGGCAAACAGATACAGTACCTTAGAAGTACCTGTGGATCAGCTGCAGTCTCTCTGCTCTACCAGCAGCAACACGTGCTCGCTCTGTGACGGCACCTGCCTGATCTTGAACAGGATAGTCCACATCAGCATCACCATCATTGTCGTCGTCTTCATTGTCACTGTCAGGATCAGGCCACCCAAGCCGTCGGGCACGGTTGTGCAGCATGCAACAAACTGTGATAACATCACAGGCTTTTACAGGGGAAAGCCGCCGCATCTTTAGACAGTTCCAACGTTTCTTTAAACACCCGATAGTGCGCTCCACAACGTATCTTGCGGGACTGTGGCTAAAATTGTAGGCCGCTTTCTGCTTCCGTCTGTGGATTCACGAGTGGTGTCAAAAGCCAGGTGCGCAGCATGTAGCCACTGTCGCCTGGCATGTAACCCATGACAGGCCTGTCTGCCACTGGTCTCGCCATGGCTTCAAAAACTCTGCACTGCCGAAGAATTCTGGCGTCATGGGTACTTTCAGGGAAGCGTGCTACCACATTGATGAACACCATATCTGCACCGCAGATAACCTGCAAAATGTTAAAGAATGACTTATAAAACACAATGAAATTATCAGAATCCCTACAAATGTGACTTCATTAACTGTCAACATCTAGCTTATGTGTGTACAGTAGTCTTTCCATACAGTGAAAAAAGAAAGTGATTCATTAAGGCTAATGAGATTGGTGCTTATGTATTATGACTTCTGTGGCAGTTGGAGAATAGGTGATAGAACATGTGGACACGATGCTGCTCAGTCGCTGTGTTACCCCCAGCTATGCTTGTATGAATTTAAGAATCTGGTTGAAGTGAGGAAATAAGAGTAAAGTACCTTTCCCGATACGCACAGGACACTAGTGGACCCACAACTTTTTAAACAAAGGAAGGAAAGAGAAATACTGGGTTTCACATTCCTTCCCACAGTTTGATGTGATTTTGAGACAAAGTACAAAAAAAGAGCCTGAACACATGGTTGGCTTTGAACCACTGACCTTTCCACCACACCAACTGGTCTACCCACTGAGCTACCAGGCTTTTTTGTATATAAGTCATCTTACAACAATATATATTCAGCTTTGTATGTGTACATATGATTAAAAATCTTGTAAGAGTTGCAACAGACTGCCAGCTTTGTTAAAATTATTACAATTAATATGGAGACAGATCATGATGCCACTGGTGGTTCAAACAGATTGAAGACAGCTGAATATATATATATATATATATATATATATATATATATATATATATATATATATCATATATATATCAATATGCATGTATATAGTACACGCAGATCATGACACTTTTACATAAGCATTCGTGCAAACACAAATAATTGTTTCATAAGATAGATATACGGCGGGTAGACACATTCGACCAGGTTATAATATGAATGGTTGGACGAGACACAAATAATCTCATACATAATACAGGCAGGGAAATGAAATTGTTATAATTACCAGGTCTTGGTAAAATTATTGCAATTATTGTGCAGACACAGGTTATGACGACTTGGTGGTTTTAAACAGATTGAAGAATATATATCTAATTAATATAAATGTACCTAGTACACGTAGATCATGTATTAGGTTTATGCATGTGCTAGAAAAAAAACATTCATGCTACTTTCCTGATTTTGCTGGAATTGTGCGCTGTATTGCACTTTATAACTCATTCACACACACACACACACTCTCTCTCTCTCTCTCTCTCTGACTCAAGCACGTAGGCGCTCAGACATCTGCACATTTCGGCTGACACACGAGCCTCCCCGCCCGTACGGTTGAGACGAAACGTTTGAACCTGTGCGGTCTGACCAGTCAGTGTCGAACGGACGGAGTGCTTCACGATAGTTTTAAAACGGATGTGAGGTGAAGGTCACTGTGATCCCACTTGCCGCTTCAAACGACTGTACAATTGAATACAAAGCTTTTTCTCGAATATTCAGATTCTTGTAATTTTTTGAATTGACATTCCAAAGCACATCATGGCCTTGGTACAATTCAATTAATTGTTTTGTCTCTGAATCGGACTTGACCACCTTGCTGGAAGACGCCATTGTTTCCATGTGCCAAGGGTGTCGGCTCAATGCTGAGCGTTGATTGGTTGGAGGATACTAGCTGTCCGTTTCGAATAGATCACGACGTATCTCGAACGGTCGGGTTGAACTTGATGCCGAAGGCCGTTTGAGACGTACGTTTACTGTGACACACGCTACGTTTGGGATCGGGTTCGACCGGTACTTTTTTTTTTATCACGAAACACTCGTTCTCGTCGCAAGGCACGCCGTCGGCGATTTCGCATTACAACGATCGCCGCCTCTGGTTAGGCAGTGGCACTTGCTGTACTGGCAACAGTGCTCCCGGTCGATGTCCTCATGTACTGCGTCTGGGAGACTACACAATGTGCTCACGACGAAATCTGATTTTAGTGAACAGTTTCACGTCGTCAAACGCGTCAATTGGATTGTTTTTATCACGAAACACTCGTTCTCGTCGCAAGGCACGCCGTCGGCGATTTCGCATTACAACGATCGCCGCCATATTTAACCTCTGGTTAGGCTGTGTAACAGCGAGGGCCCCTCTGTTAAAATAACCGCCGGTCAAGACCACCGGTTAGCCGTAACCGATGGCCAGGAATACGCGGTTGTGGGAGCTAACCTCCGGTTAGAGAGTTAACCGGCGGAAGTCGGGTTTAACCTCCAGTTAGTCTGTTCATGAATACAGCCTGGGAGTCAGTCTCACACTGTCCCAGATTAACTCCCGGGAGTTAATCTGGGTTTGCGCCCAATCAGCCCCCCAACAGGACTAGAACAGCCCCCCTCCCCCCCCCCCCCCCCCCCCCCCTGCTCCCCCTGATGCCTTTGGTAGAAATACTGTACCTTCAGTCTTTGGCTCTCTCTCTCTCTCTCTCTCTCTCTCTCTCTCTCTCTCTCTCTCTCTCACATGGAACCCATGTGACTATCAAGCAGTCACCCATAAGTGTGTAGGCCATTACACTCAAATGGTGTAGAGATGGAAACATTCAAATTTTTCGTTGTGTCATGCCACCAAATTAGGGAGTGAGGGGGGGGGGGGGGGGGGGGGGGGGGGAGAGGTTGAGAGGGTAAGGAAGGTGGGGAGAGAATGACGAGGAGTAGTCGCGACATGACGTAAAATTGTATTGACTCGCTACATCTGGGAGAGAAGGAAGGGGAAAAGGGTTAGCATAGATTAGAAATTTGTGTGTGAGACGTAGGGGATAGAGAAAGGGGGGGGGGGGATGGTGCCAAGCAGCCAGCCACCTCTTGTACAAATTGTACCAGAGGATGGCAGCTTGGGACTGATCTGATGAAGTTATCAAGTGACTCGTTACAGGTGTGGGGGTGTGCGTGTGCCCAACTAAAAACGAAAGTCGGCCAGCCAATCAGAAAAACACATTTTTCAAAAAAAAAAAAATCAGGACACGTGACTTATTCACAGAAACCAATATATCGAAGGAAACGATTCTACCTGACAAGTCTTGATGTGGCAATTTAGTGTAGGAACACACACACACACACACACACACACACACGCACACACACACACACACGCTCGCACACTTAGAAAAAAAAAAAAAAAAAATATATATATATATATATATAAGATGCATGGGTGGTAACTAGCTGTGGGGAGTGGGTCATTCTGGTGGCATGTCAGAGTAACTCCCCTGGAGTCAAACGAAACACAGTGGGGGAGTTAGTTTTTTTTTATATTCTAGCTTAACTCCCAGGGAGTTAAAATTTACAAATGAACAGTTTAACTCCCTAGGAGTTAAACCATTCCAGGAGTCAAAAACTATTCGTTACACCGGCACTTCATTCCTAAGTCGTTTCCCATGTCATCCAGTCAATATTGTTCACTCGTTCACTCAATTTCCTTACTTCCTTCATTCTTTCAATTTCACGCGCAGCGTGCCTGGTGTGTGTAATATGACATTCATACCAACGGCCAAACTGACCTTCTCTTCCGAAAGTTGGTAATGTGATTTTACGTGTGTGAGGAATGTTTTGCGTGCGTTCACACACGGACCCTCGGTTTATAGTCTCATTCGAAGAACTGTTCGAGAAATGAGTCAGAACCAACGTTTAGTCCCAGGGACCCCCACCCCCATCCCTCCTTATATGTTCTATGTATTTATAGTCTTTTAGTTGGGATGAATTCAATTTCCAAGACGTTTCACCTCTTTCCTCTGCCTTGATAGACACTTCTAGCGTTAGAAGTGAGCGATCACCAAGATTTCCATAAAGAATATCTGCACTTTTAACTCTAGTTCTCAGAGTATCAGAAACTGGAATGTTTCCCAAACGACTTTGCTGAAAGAGGTTCTCCTTCTTCCACGTAAAACACAAAATGTCTGGATAAAATTCTCGTCAAATGTCTACAAGTCTTTTGTTCATATTTCCAATAAAAAAAAAAAATCTGGATCTCCATACTGCTCTGCCCTTCTACACTGAAGTTAGGCCTTTTGTCTTGTTGCTCATCAGTTCCGTCAACTTCGCTGAAGCTGTAGTCGCGTTCGTGGGATGTTGAGGAGTAGGTGCTCTTACTCATAAGGCTGGCGTCTGAAGTGGGACTGCTCATTATTAGTTGACAACGCCGAAATAACGGCGTTGTTGTTGATGTCGTACCCTGGCTAAAAGACTCCAGGGGATCATCCGAACAGCCGAAGCACTTGAACACTATGGTACAAATGCATCAGCTAGGGATGTGAACATGACGTGTGTGACCGTTTTTTTAATTACCCCGCCACGTGGGCAGCCACACTCCGACTTCGGGGGATTTTGGAGACTGATAGTGTTATGCTAGGAGTTTTGTCACAACTGAAGACAATCCGCGCATAACTATGCAGATCATAAGGACATTTTGATGTAGCCTTACTGTTCTTGTCAGTTGGTCTGACACAGCCTTAAGCCAAGGCTGAAATAACAGCGTGAAACAGTACCGGTTTAGCGTAAGCCGCCATATTGTCCTCAGTTACTTTGCATGCTTATCACACTCTGCAGTTGCTGATACATAAGAAAAATGAGAATGGAATCGTGTTAAACAATATATCGTTGGATTTGTTGCACCGGGGCTTATCCACTCGTACACTTATTGGATCGATTCGCGCATTGCAGCCCAGCGCCCCTTTCCATTCTTACGGAAAATTTGTCTTATCATTAATGGAACGTCTCTGTCTCTGTCTCTCTCTGATTTGTTGTATGGTCTACAGTTGCTATTGTTTTCTACGTTTTTACACCATTGTTTTTGTTTCAGGTTTCGCTATGAAATCTAATTTACCCAAAAGAACCGCCATGAAGCAATACATCACGTAAGTCTGTTCTATGAAAGGTGGAGATGAGAAATATTTTGATGGAGGAGAGAGAGTAGTATTTTTTTTCCTTCTGCTGCTGAAACTGAAACATGGAAGAAGGTGGGAGTGTGTGTGTGCGTGTGAGAGAGAGAGGATTAAGATTAAGGGGGGGGGGGGGGGGGGGGGGGGGGGGGCAAATCGTGCTTGTCTGTGTATCAGAGTGTGTGGAAGCGGAGAATGAGGATTAGGATAAAAGTCCAAGGGAAAAAAAAAAAAACAACATCAAAGCCGTGAGAAAAGGACGTAACTCCCCCCCCCCCCTCCCATGTTATATCATGCAGATAAGACCCAGTTGATTATCTTTTCTGGATATGTGCTGTCAGTTTTACAGGCACCTGCTACGATTAAGAGTTGCAGCTTCTCGAGCATATATTTAGTTATGTTGTGATGGTAACATAATTATTATTATCAGATGAAGAAGCTCGTTGTGCACCAAATCTGTGGTGATGCAGAACAAAGCGCTGTTTGTTGTGACAGTTCTCGCTGTTTAGAGAGACTCCCAAAAAGATGAAATCAGGTGGATGTGTATATACCCCGAGTATGTTGACACTGAAGACCTATGGCGTCCTGCATTTTAAGTTGTTATGCGTAATGTAAATAGATTCCTCTTAATGTATCCTTAATAAGCTGCTGTGTGTGTTGCAGAGACCACGTCATAGAGAGACACATTTCCAGGGCGAGTGGGAGACTCTTACTTCACAGAGCCACGGCGGGTTCTGAGGAGAACCATAGAGACCACGTGGATCTGTGGGACTCCCGCTGGCAGTGTGGTTTCTACCCATGACAGGGTAGCCGTTGACCATCGCCATCAGTAAGCATACACGTATTGTAGGTAGTGATGTGTCAAAGTGACAGAATAAATACTAAGTGGAGGTGACACATCAATGAGTAATGCATGACTTTATATATAAAACATATGGCGTGGGGAGTGGTCACTGACCACTCACTGCCTGAATGACCCTATCCTCCCTAAGTTCACCGCCAACAGCTCACCCACAGGCTTCGCTCTCTGATTTGTGGAGATGAAAAGGCTGATGGATGGACAGGTCAGTGGAGAGAAAGAGACATAGAAGTGAGAATGTTGCTCGGCAGTTCCGGCCTACTTTCATAACAGTGTTGTTCTGCATGGCGTATTTATTATGACACATTTTTTTTGTATCGGTATGTATACACATATTGTTGGTAGTAATGTGTCAAAGTGACAGAATAAATACTACGTAAAGGTATTACATCGATGAATAATGCTTGATTAATATATAGCATACATTTCTGCGTCTCATGAATAGCAGTATACTTTACAAGATATATAAGCATACAGGAATATTAACTAACAATATGCAGTGAATTATAATACATAGATTTATTCCATGGGCCTCACATCCAACATGAAAACAAGAAATAGAGAGAAAAAGAAAAGATATGACAGAAAATGCTCGTTTTTAACACATTTCTGTTTTGATGTTTTGTTCATGCGTCCACGTCGAGTGGTTTGTATTTACATTAGATCTTTCTTTTTTCTTTTTTTTCAAAGTTTAGGAAGTATAAACAGGTAAACACGGCACCCTGTAGTGTGGGAAATGGATTCAGAAAGGGAGCACACTCTTCAATTTTGTTTTACCAGTTCGCTTTCTTGAAATTGATTATCTGCATTCGATGCCATATGTTCTTGGAATTTTTTTTCCATTGTTTGAGTTCAGCGATCGCAAACGTTTTATGCGTTCAGGTTCTGCAAAAAAAGAGTCTTTTACGACATTAACATTTAGAAAATTTATTTTGATGTACAAAGTGACAGACCTTGCATTTCATCCTATGATATCTCTCCCCTGACCAGTAAGAATTTAATTCTGGACGGAAATTCACATCACAATGTTTGTAAAAGCAAGAATTTACTTCTTCCAGTGAATGTGTCTGACTGCCCGTTTCCTGGCTCAAAATATTCAATTTAAATGATACAATGGTTGGAAGAAGTGTGCGACGTTCTTGAAGTGTATATGTCAGACTGTTTTTATATAATTTTTACCGTCGTTGGACAGGAGAAAGGTCAAAGAGAAACTAAGCAGAATGGTTAAGACGGGGGGGGGGGGGGGGGGGGGGGGGGGGGGGGGGGGGGGGGGGGGGGGGGGGGGGGGGGGAAAGCTCTCCAGAATATAGAATCTCTTTACTACCTATCCAGGGCCCGACTGAACTGATCAGAATCATTTCGTTATTTCAAAAACGAAAGTTGCATAGGTCTACGTTTTCTCCATACATTTTAATGAGTGTATTAACATTATCTTTATGACTTTCTATTTTCTGACCAGTCATATACGTATGTTGTTAAAATTATGTTGCATCCTAACCTGAAAACATAGTGCCAGAATTCGTTTATATGCCGGAAAATGCTCGTTTTCAGCGCATTCCAGTTTTATGTTCCCATAACGCCGTCTATGATAAGTGGAATGTAGTTACTTTAGATCTCAATATTTTCCCACAATGTAGAAAGTATGAACAGATTATACTGTACACTGTGTCTTTTTGAGGCGAGAGGATGCAGAAAGGGAGCACACAAGTTAACTTTTACATGTTCGCTGTCTTGAAATTAGATGTCTACAGTCGATGCCACGTTCTCCACATTTTTCTATTGTTGCAGTGTCTGCCATTACAAATGGTTAGATTCTTGGAAAATTCTTTACTAATTAACTCTTTAAAGATTTTTTTCTGCATTTCTGCATTAAAGACATGAAATGGCAAACTTTCTACTATCATTTTTATTCCACGATCACCAAACTGTAATCACCCATTTTTGAGCGAAGATTAGCATCAAAATGTCTGTCTGTACAGGTAAGCGTTAATTTCTTCCAAAATGAGTGTTTCTGGCTGACTGTTTTCCAAGGCAAAGTATCGTTCTGTTTGAAGTCATACGAAGCGTTGAATTAATGTGCAATGTGCTCGTGGCCGGTGCGTGTCTGAGATGCCCGTTCTGTTGGACAGGAAGGACGTGGGGATCTGCCGAGGGCGGTGGACGAGGAAGGTGAGGGTCGTGGGGCAGTGGCGGCGTGGGGAGTGGTCACTGATCACTGCCTACCCACTGCCCGAGTGACCCTTTTCCTCCTAAGTTCAGCGCCGACAGCTCACCCACAGACTCCACTCTGTGGTTTGTGGAGGTGAAAAGGCTGATGGATGGACAGGTCAGTGGAGAGAGAGAGAGAAATGGGAGGGGGGGAGGGGGAGAATGTTGCTCAACAGTTCCAGCCTACTTTTGTAGCGGTGTTGTTCTGCATGGCGTATTCGTTATGCCGCATTTTTTTTTTTTTGGTATTGGTTTCAGTTTTTTTGTTGTTGTACTGCAAAGCACGGTTTCTTGCGCTGCATTGTGTTTGTCTCGTCTCCTGCATCAGTTGAAGTGTATACTAGTTTTATTTGTTGATGTGTATTCTAATGCCTTTCTACCTTCATATCTCCAGATTGTGTCTCTGGTTGACCCCTCCCTCCTACGTACTATGTTGTTTTGTATTGTCTCCTTCGCTCTTGCGCAGAATGCAGATCTTGATCTAGGAGTTGTGTCTGACTTTTTCCAAATTTCCAGATAAGCTTTCATTGACCTTTTTGACACCAGAATTCTGCTTTGATCTTGCTGCTTTTCGCCAGTTGTCAGGCGTACAGGGCATTGTATGCCGATCTCTGTGCAGAATTCCCATCCTTTCAGAAAATGTTTACTGATGGTTCAAAATCCGAAGACGGAGTGGCTTGTACAGCCTGTTGCCCGGATGCTCCTTCTCTAATATCATCAAAACATATTCCATCAGATATTTCTGTTTACTGTGCTGAACTTACAGCTTTGGTTCTCGCACTGAAGATAATCACTCAATCTGCAAACGAGGACCTTTTGATTTTGTCTGATTCGCTGTCAGCTTTGGAGGCCATAGCTGGCTGTAACCTCGATCATCCTGAACTGCTAAACTTTTTCGAACCTTTTACTTCGCTGAAAGACGTAGATCACAATTACATTGTTCTTGCTTGGGTTCCCGGTCATGTTGGCATCGACGCAAATGAAATGGCTAATCGACTGGCCCAAGAATGCCACAACAAGGAAACTGTCTGGAATATCTATCCCCTGCTCAGATTTGAAACCGAAAGTTAATGATTACGTTGGAGACCTCTGGCAGGAGGACTGGAATACGCAGACGGATAACAAACGTTTACAGATCCGTTCAAATCTAAAAGAATTCCTCTCATTTACCTCTAGTGGTCGCAAAGGAGAAACGGTTTTATGCCGGCTGCACACTGCCCGTACATTTTAAACTCATTCATACCTTTCAAAGAGTGAAGAAGTTCCGAGGTGCATTCCATGTCATGTACGATCACAATGAAACGCATTCTTTTACTTGTTTTAGAGTGTTGGGACTTGCATGACGCGAGACCTAAACATTTTACAGCAGACTCCATGAAAACCTTGTTCAGAAATGTTCCATCTGACACGATCTTTGAATTTCTGAGGAGATTAACATTTTTCATCTCATCTGAGATTTTAAAGTGGTAAGATTTTTAACAACATATTGGATGTATTTTTAAAGATGTATCTTAAAGGGTTGTGAGAATGAATTACTTATGAGTTGACTTTAACGCGGTGACAGCCCTGATATGGCCCTTTGCTGTCGGCTGGGCTATAAGCAACAAGACCTTTACTTTATCTTCACTTGCCGCCATCTTTGATTGCCTACAGCTCATCACAAACATTATCGCCATCTTTGATTGCCTACAGCTCAATACAAACATTATCGCCATCTTTGATTGCTACAGCGATCACAAACATTATCGCCATCTCTGATTGCCTACAGTACATCATGAACGTTATCGCCATCTCTGATTGCCTACAGCTCATCACAAAACATTATCGCCATCTTTGATTGCCTACAGCTCATCACAAACATTCTCAGTCTTTACTCCGTGTCGCTTTCCGTTGTTTGCCGCCATCTTAGATTGCCTACAGCTCATCACAAACATTATCAGTCTTACTCCGTGTCGCTTTCCGTTGTTGATAAACTATGTCACCATCGAAATGAAAAGAATCGGTCAAATGGGACTTTCCATTTTAGCAAGACGTCTCATTAGCTTGCCATTGAAATAAAAAGTTGAGTAATTATGAGTGGACTAAAAAAAATGACACGGGGCATACGTTTCTCTCTCTCTCTCTCTCTCTCTCTCTGGGCTCTGTGGGACTCCCGCTCGTAGTGGGCCCATACCCATGACAGGGTGGCTGTCGACCACCGCCATCAGTAAGTATACACGTATTGTTGGTAGTGATGTGTGAAAGTGACATAAGAGAGAGAGAGGGAGAGAGAGGGGAAAGACAGAGAGAGAGAGACAGAGACAGAGAGAGTTACAAGAAACGTGCAACTGTACTACATAACAAATTACTAGCTAATCTGAATATGGAAAGGTTGAAAAGATTAAACTGATCCCATGAAATGATGACAATGTGTTACTGATTCAAACTGAAATCGCAAGAAGTAAGATTGATAACTAAGCGTTCAATTTTAGTCCAAAATAAAAAAGCTAATCTGCGACTTTGTTGATTCGCTTCACAGTGAATCGTCATTGCTGGAATTTCACAACTAGTATTGAGGCACTGCAAGGGGGGGGGGGGGGGGGGGGCAAAAGAGAGCTTTAATAATACAGAAAATGGTTATTAAAACGATTGAGGCACAGTTGGACTGATAAAAGATGTTTCAAACAATGTTGGAAGAAGGATTTATTTAAAAAGCTGGGACGTTTGTTTTTAGATACCTTTCGGGTTGTGCAAGAAGCATAATTATTTAGCATACAATTTGAATGGAAGTTTCATGCTTTTGATGTGAAATTAAGTCAATTGTAAGAGAGTTTGGCTGGCTGTATGTTTATGCCTGAAAAAGTTTTAAAACCTAAACTGAAAATTTGCAGAATGCTAGGAGAATGTTGGTAGATTTTACAATTCAACGAACAGGAAATGTAACTGAAATACTACCAATTTATCACTCGTAAAGAGGCGGAAGTTCAACCTTTTTTTCTGTGGAGTGACCGACCGTTCCGCGAGCATAAGTACTCTGTCTTGCATATTTTCATTAACCTCTCTTTCTCTCTCTCTCTCTCTCTCTCTCTCTCTCTCTCTCTCTCTCTCTCTCTCTCTCTCTCTCTCCTCTCTCTCTCTCTCGTTTGATAACTCGCACGCATGCTCTAGGATAAAAAGAAAACCAAATGTTATTTTTCTGTCTTGACATGTTATTATCATAAGCTGTAGGCCACGCAGAATACTGTCTTAGAAACAATGTGCAGCAGATTAGGGTAATCAAGTTATCAATATTGTGGATATAAGAAATTCAACACAAATTGCACAAATTGTTTCCTGATTTTTAAACAACACACGCATACAGTCATGCACCCCTTGTCCCCCCTACCCTCCTTCAACCTCTCCCGCCCCCCCCTCCTCCTGCCCTAACACACACACACACACAAACACACACACACACACACACACACACACACACACACACACACACATAAATGCATACACGAGCGCACGCGCGCGTGCGCGAACACACTCATATATGTACGTACGTATGTACGCACACATACATATACACGCGGGCGCGCGCGCGCGCGTACACACACACACACACACACACACACACACACACACACACACACACACACACACACACACACACACATGCACACATAATTGTTTTGCATTGTACATCGCGTCGTACTATACATCCAGATCTGTTTTTTTTTTTTCCATTTTCCCGTATCTCTCTCGCCTCTGCATGCCCCACATCCCCCCCCCCCCCCCCTCCCCCCTCCCTTCCGCCCTCTCTCTTCCTCTTTTCTTTCACATCTCTTTCTCTCTCTGTCCTTCTCTATCTATCTATCTATCTGTCTATCTACTGTATTCTTTTTTTCATGTTGGTTACTAATGAAGCGCATCATCAATGTTTCAGGTTCACAAGATGACACGCCAAGTGACGACGACATGGTCCTTGACCCCCAGGCACTGGCCACAGGCACCAACACCTGTCCAGACCGCCAGGGACCAAGCTGCAGTGGATTCGGCGGACGGTCAGAGACCGCCGCACACCTTCCTTCACCATATCGCCTCCTCTCTGAAAGAAATAGCGGCATCAGCTATAGAATCCGCTATGGATGCCTTCAAACGAGGCAGAAGACAGAAGATTAACATTGAATCTCTGTGTGTCCGTGTGTATATGAGTATGTGTACGTATGAAAATGTGTGTGTGTGTGTGTGTGTGTGTGTGTGTGTGTGTGTGTGTGTGTGTGTGTGTGTGTGTGTTTTTCTGTTCTTATTAAAAACAAAATATTGACTATGTTTTCATAATGTTTTTTTTTTTTTAATTTAGTACAACAAAGAGTTAATCTGACAATAAATTGGTTTCAGTCACAGTGTGTGTGTGTGTGTGTGTGTGTGTGTGTGTGTGTGTGTGTGTGTGTGTGTGTGTGTGTGTGTGTGTGTGTGTGTGTCTGTGTGTCCGTGTGTGTTTGTGTCCTCCCCTCACCTCTTTGGTCTCACTGTCTGTCTGTCTGTCACTCTCTCTCTCTCTCTCTCTCTGTCTCTCTCTCTCTCTCTCCTCTCAGTCTCTCTCTGTCTCCTCCCTCCACCATGCCCCTCTCTTTCTTTGTCTTAGTGAGTGCGCATGTATGTGTGTGTGTGTGTGTGTGTGTGTGTGTGTGTGTGTGTGTGTGTGTGTGTGTGTATGTGCGCGCACAAGTGTGTGTGTGTTCTTGTCCTCATTCTCACTTCTTTCTGTCTCTCACTGTCTGTCCTGTGTGGCTGTCTGTCTGTCTGTCTGTCTCTCGCTCTCTCTCTGTCTGTCTCTCTCTTTCCCCCCCCCCTCTCTCTCTCTCTCTCTCTCTCTGTCTTCCACCATGCCCCTATCTTTCTCTAAGTGAGTGAGCGCGCACAAATGTGTGTGTGTGTGTGTGTGTGTGTGTGTGTGTGTGCGTGTGCGTGTGTATGTGTGTGTGTGTGTGTGTGTGTGTGTGTGTGTGTGTGTGTGTGCGTGCGTGTGTGTGTGTGTGTGTGTGTGTGTGTGTATGTGTGTGTGTGTGTGTGTGTGTGTGTGTTGTGTGTGTGTGTGTGTGTGTGTATGTGTGTGTGTGTGTGTGTGTGTGTGTGTGTGTGTGCACGCGCGCGTGGGTGTCTATTTACCTGTCTATTGTCCTGCTATGGCTGCTGTAGAAGTGGTTGACATAGCGCATCTGGAATGCCTGTGGCTCCACGTGTCTCCTGTATGCCTCTGCATCGCTGACGAGGTGGCTGCTGCCCATAGGTCTGGTCTTCTTGGCGCTGAACGTCTTCAACCCATCGCTCAATGAAGTCCTCACGCCAAAGTTCGCCTGTGTTATGTAGGACACAGCATGCAAAGAACATAGATGGGACTCTGGTGATGTTTGTTTCCATTGTCTTGAGAAGGACACGCCACTGGCCTTTCAGACGACCAAGGACTCGTTCAACAACCCTTGATCTGCTAAGACGGTAATTGAACTGTCTTTGTGCCTCACTCATGGTTGCATTCGTCCTATCAGGCTTCATCAACCAGTCTTGTAATGGGAGGCTGGGTCACCAGC
>JADBJO010003531.1:85000-87500 GCA_016801955.1 Conus betulinus
ATTTGAATTTGTAACTTGCCGCTACTTTTTATCATCATCATTGCCATTATCATCATTATTACTGTTACTATCCAAGCCTAAGACAGACAAATCATCACCAGTGACCAAAACACTTTAGTGGAGAATGTGACTAAGGTCAAGGCGTATGATGAAAGTGAAGTGACGACAGTTAAATCACCTCCTGACGGCACTGGGTGTGGTGTGGTACCAGTCCTACTCATCATGAGTATAGACAGACATAGACTCCTCAGTAAATGAACTAAATAGGTGAGGACTTTTGCAGTGATTTCCAACAAGACACAGCACTGTTCTTTTAAAGAGACTTTCCCTTCTGCACCACTTGTAGAGCTAATACAGCAGTGTTCATATTCCAAGGATCGAAGAGAATAGCCTATGTTAATCTAAAACTTTCAATGAAAAATAAAGGTTGCAAAGAATCAGGTGGCAAAATAAAAAAGAAAAGAAAGAAGAAAATATTAAATGAAAGGATTTCATTTTAAAATATAGTATTCAGCATAAATATCAGCATTCCTATTGTTAGATACCCTGTAAAGCTTGAGTACTGATAATGTCCGTTTTGTGAAAGTGTGTGCTTTTTGTGCAAAAGAGTGTTTAGTGTTTACAGCCCTCCAGAATAGTTTTTACATCCGTAATCAGTTGAAGTGCTCCATTCTGGCTTTTTCGAGCTCATGCTTTCGTCAATAGAATTTCTTCCAAACTGGATACGAAATGACGGCAGCGAATTCGCACACCCAGATTGCGTTTGGTCATTAACAGTCTTGACCAATCATTTGTTTGCACACAACTCCTGTGTAGTCTAGTGGTTTAGGATTCCTGGCTTTCACCCAGACGGCCACAGGAACTTATATTTTTTCTTTTCTTCCTGTACTTCGATTTCCTAACCTTTCCTTTTACAATCCGCATTCTCGTTTACACAACGGGCTGCCTGTATGGGTAGAGCCGATTGAAGAGCTGCCTGCTGGCGCTTCATTCAGTTCGTTTCACGTGACCTTCAGTCAATGTTGTTCATTCAATTTAACAACTCTTTCATTCTTTCCATTTTCCACGGCAGAGAGTGCATGCTGTGTGTAACGTGTCATCCATACCAACGGCCAAACTGGCCTTCTCTTCCGAAAGTTGGTGATGATGGGATTTTACGTGTGTGCAAGATGTTATGCGTGCGTTCACACACGGAACCTCGGTTTATAGTCTCATTCGAAAGACTGTATGGGAAATGGAGTCAGAACCAATGTTAACTCCGAGAGAAAAATCCCTCTGTACCGAAACGGTCTGGTGAAGATTCGAACCCGCAACCCCAGGATTACCAAGATTATGAGTCCAACGCTCTACCAACCAAGCTATTCCGGCCCCCAATGATAGGTCACAGATTTCACGTTTTCTTCTTTTTCGTGCCTCTGTTTTCAGAGAGAGAGAGAGAGAGAGAGAGAGAGAGAGAGAGAGAGAGAGAGAGAGAGAGAGAGAGAGAGAGAGAGAGAGAGAGAGAGACAGACAGACAGCAGACAGCAGACAGACAGACAGACAGATGACAAAAGCATACACAAACTGGGCAAGATACCAAATGGATTGTAAAAATTGAAGGAAAACCTTAAAAATAAATACTTCTGCATTTTTTTGTATGCTCTATTTTTTTTCTTTAACCCCCTCTCTCTCTCTCTCTCTCTCTCTCTCTCTCTCTCTCTCTCTCTCTCTCTCTCTCTCTCTCTCTCTCTCTCTCTCTGCGTTCTGAAAAAAGGCACAAAAAAAAGAGAGAAAAGTGAATATCTGTATCACAAGAAAGGGGAAGGATGCGACAGCAAAATTAATGGTGACTCAGAGGTTAAGAAATACCGTAGCAGTGGCTTTAAGGGAAGTAAGAGGAGAGGGGCAGAAAGAAACAAATATTAAAACAAAAAGAGAAAAAAGGGAGGGGGGGAAGGGGGGATGAGAGTTTCAGAAATCAGTGCAGAAGAACAAACAAGAAAAAAAAAAAAATTCCTGTGCCGGGAATCGAACCCGGGCCGCCTGGGTGAAAGCCAGGAATCCTAACCACTAGACCACACAGGATCTGGTGTGTTCAGGCAGAGAAAGTACACTGACATGGACAGGTCAGAGCGGTTGATGACCACTCCCAGTCTGACTCGGCAAATCTTGTCACCGTCACATTAATTTTGGTTAGCGACTGCACCTACCACAAATATAAGTGTCAAACAAACAAACGAATCCCACCCCCACCTCCAAACACACACACACACACACACACACACACACACACACACACACACACACACACACACACACACACTATCATCTTTGGCCTTAGGGATATAGACTGCTGGGACTATGATTCTGTGGATTGTTACTGTCTTAGAGGTGTGTGTGTGTGTGTGTGTGTGTGTGTGTGTGTGTGTGTGTGTGTGTGTGTGTGTGTGTGTGTGTGCGCGTGTGCGCGCGCGTGTGCGTGTGCGCGCGCGCGCGCGCGTGCGTGTGTGTGTGTGCGCGC
>JADBJO010003531.1:95000-97690 GCA_016801955.1 Conus betulinus
ACACACACACACACACACACACACACACACACACACACACACACACACACACACACACACACACACACACTCCCATTCCTTGCGACGTTGTCGACCAGTTCGTCCTCTGATTCAACTGCCCATTCTACCGGTAATAACGCTATAATGGTCGCATTCACCCTGTCTTGTGTATTTACTCACTATAATGGTCGCATTCACCCTGTGTGTTGTCTATTTCCTCAATGTATGGGTCGGCGTGCGTTTGCACATGACAAAGTGGCCTCGGCAAAAAATTTTAAAATCCTTGTTTTTGATATTATTTCATAATTTACTTATATTTTTTTATTCATTTATTTATTTATTTCGAAAGCGTGGAAAGCGATCTGTGTTTTCCGTGGACATACTCTTCTCTCAAATAAACACACAAGGAGGCTTAATGAATCTGTTAAGATTTTGTCCCTATTTTGAACCTGAACCTGAACCTGAAGGAGCCACCAGGAACCTGGGCACTATTCCTGACGGCACCGATCAGCTGGTACTGCTGGGGAAGTACCGTGACTTAGCACACAGTCACCCGCTGTCACTGTTTTGGCACAGCCCGGTTAGCTCAGTCGGTAGAGCATCAGACTTTTAATCTGAGGGTCAGGGGTTCGAGTCCCCTATTGGGCGATTTCTTTTTTTCTTTTTTTTCATTTTTTTTTTTGTATCTGTCGCTGTGACATATTTGTTTATCCGAATAATTACTTAATATGATTGATGGTTTTGCCTGTTAGACACTGTGCTTTGTGTTGATTTGTTTGTTTGTTTTGGTCGCAAAGACAGAGACACACACACACATAGAACACATATGGAACACACACACACACACACACACACACACACACACACACACACACACACACACACACACACACACACACACACACACACACACACACACACACACACACACACACGCACGCACGCACGCACGCACGCACGCACGCACGCACGCACGCGCGCACACACAAACAAAGCTGATGGTTGATAGTTTTGCCTGTTGGACTCAATGCTATGTTGATTGTTTTTTGTTTTTTGGTCTCACAGACAGATACACGCGCACACAAGCACATGGAACACACACACACACACACACACACACACACACACACACACACACACACACACACACACACACACACACACACACACACACACACACACACACACACACACACACGCGCGCGCGCGCGCACGCGCGCACGCGCACGCGCGCACCACACACACGCACACACACACAAAGCAAACAACAACAAAAACGTCAACAAGAAGTTTTAACATCAAACATGCCACACGATAATAGTTGTTTTTGAAAATGAAATTCCCTGGTCCTCACAACAGAACGTTTTTCTTTCCTGGTTTCGGCCCAGCAAGCCACAATATCTTGACTCTCCGCGATCTCTCATCGACTCACAACACACACACACACACACACACACACACACACACACACACACACACACACACACACACACACACACACACACACACACACACACACACACACACACACACGCACACACACACGCACGCACGCACGCACGCATGCACGCACGCACGCACTCACACACCTCCCTCTCCTTACGACGCTGTCGACCAGTTAGTCCTGATTCAACTGTCCTTTCTACCGTAATAGAGCAATCACCCTGTGTTGTCTATTTACTCACTATAACAGTCGCAATCACGCTATGTTGTCTGTTTACTTACTATAATGGTCGCAATCACCCTGTGTTTGTCTGTTTACTTACTATAATGGTCGCAATCACCCTCTGTTGTTGTTTGTTTACTTACTATAATGGTCGCAATCACCCAGTGTGTTGTCTGTTTACTCACTATAATGGTCGCAATCACCCTGTGTTGTCTGTTTACTGACTATAATGGTCGCAATCACCCTGTGTTGTCTGTTTACTTACTATAATGTTCGCAATCACCCTAAGTTCTCTGTTTACTCACTATAATGGTCGCAATCACCCTGTGTTGTCTGTTTACTTACTATAATGGTCACAATCACCCTGTGTTGTCTATTTATTCACTATAATGGTCGCAAATCACCCCTGTGTTGTTTATTTACTTACTATAATGGTCGGCAAGCGTTTGCACATGACAAAGTGGGCCTCGGCAAGACATTTAATTTTTTTTTAACATTATTTATTTATTGATTTATTCGTTTGTTCATTTCTTTATGTATCTATTTATTTGAAAAGCTTGGAAAGCGATCTGTGTTTTCCGTGGACATACTCTTCTCTCAAATAAACACACAAGGAGCCACCAGAAACCTGGGCACTATTCCTGACGGCACCGATCAGCTGGTACTGCTGGGGAAGTACCGTGCACTTAGCACACAGTCACCCGCTGTCAATGTTTTCGCACAGCCCGGTTAGCTCAGTCGGTAGAGCATCAGACTTTAATCTGAGGGTCAGGGGTTCGAGTCCCCTATTGGGCGATTTTTTTTTTTCTTTTTTTGTGCTAGTCACTTTTTCACTTTTTTTTTTCTCGTACAGTGTCCACAATCACCAAGTTGATTATTCTGACACTTTTGTGTGTATGACCTTTTTTTTTATCCTTCCTGCCATTAAGGCAGCCATACTCCAACTTCGGGGAAAGTGCATGCTATGTGTAACGTGTCGATGTGGTTGATGGTTTTGCTGGCTAAACACTACGCTTTTGGTTTT
>JADBJO010003531.1:98755-101255 GCA_016801955.1 Conus betulinus
AGATTTACAAAACTTTTAACAAACATATGTGTACATGTCTTCACAACATTAAAAAGTTCATCCATTAACATTTATGAGAGGCGCACCCCCGGTTTATCACATGATAAAACCACAGCCCGGAGTAATGTTTTGTGAAACTGTGTGCTTTCTGTGCAAAAAAAAATGTGTTTAGTGTTTATAGCCCTCCAGATAGGCGTTATACTTTTTACATCCGTAATTGACTGCAGTGCCATTTTGGCTTTTTCGAGCTCACGCATTCGTTAATATAATTTCTTCCAAATTGGATACAAAATGACACTCAGACTGCGTTTGGTCATTAACAGCCTTGACCCATCATTTGTTTGCACACTTTCAGTTAATGCAAACAACTCCTGTGTGGTCTAGTGGTTTAGGATTCCTGGCTTTCACCCAGGTGGCCCCGGTTCAATGCCCGGCACAGGAACTTTATATTTGTCTTTCCTTCCTGTACTTCCATTTCCTAACTTTTCCTTCTCCCCCTTACTTTTCTTTTTTTCTGCTTCCCTTATCTCCCACCACCACCATGGTATTTCTTGTCCTCTGACTCAGCATTGATGCTCTCGCCTCTTTCCTCTTTCTGGTGATTATTTAGAGTACTTATATAGCACCTGTCCCCGGCCAGAGACCAAGCATTAAGCACTTAACAATCCGCATTCTCGTTTACACAACGGGCTGATTATCTGGGAAGAGCCGACTGGAGAGCTGCCTGCCTGCTGGCGCTTCATTCAGTCGTTTCACGTGTCATTCAGTTAATATTGTTCATTCAATTTAACAACTCTTTCATTCTTTCCATTTTCCATGGCACAGAGTGCATGCTATGTGTAACGTGTCATCCACACCAACCGCCAAACTGGCCTTCTCTTCCGAAAGTTGGTGATGGGTTTTTACGTGTGTGCAAGATGTTATGTGTGCGTTCACACACGGAGCCTCGGTTTATAGTCTCATTCGGACTGTATGGGAAATGGAGTCAGAACCATGTTAACTCTGAAGGAAAAATCCCCCCCTGTACCGAAACGGTCCGGGAAATTCGAACCCGCAACCCCAGGATCACCAAGATTACGAGTCCAAACGCTCTACCAACCGAGCTATTCCAGCCCCAATAACAGATAAGAGATTTTCACGTTTCCCTTCTTTTTCGTGCCTCTGCTTTCTGGAGAGAGAGAGAGAGAGAGAGAGAGAGAGAGAGAGAGAGAGAGAGAGAGAGAGAGAGAGACAGACAGAGACAGAGAGACAGACAGACAGACAGACAGACAGACAGATGACAAAAGTATGCACAAACTGGCGAAGATACCAAATGGATTGTAAAAATGAAGCAAAACCTTAAAAATAGTAATAACTCTGCATTACCTTTTTGTATGCTCTGTTCTTTTTTTTTTTACGTATCTCTCTCTATCCCTCCCTCCCTCCCTCTCTCTTTCTCTCTCTCTCTCTCTCTCTCTCTCTCTCTCTCTCTCTCTCTCTCTCTCTCTCTCTTTCTGAAAAAAGGCACAAAAAAAGAGAGAAAAGTGAATATCTGTATTATCAGAAAGGGGAAAGCAGCGACAGCAAAATTAATGGTGACTCAGATGTTAAGAAATACCGTGGCAGTAGCTTTAAGGGAAGGAAGGGGAGAAGGGTAGAAAGAAACAAATATTAAAGCAAAAAGAATTTTAAAAAAAGGGGGGGGGGGGGGGGGGGGGGGGGGGGAGTGAGAAATCAGTGCAGAAGTACAAACGGCAAACAAACAAACAAACAAAAAAAAAAGTTCCTGTGCCGGGAATCGAACCCGGGCCGCCTGGGTGAAAGCCAGGAATCCTAACCACTAGACCACACAGGAGCTGGTGTTCAGGCAGAGAAAGTACACTGACATGGACAGGTCAGAGCGGTTGATGACCACTCCCAGTCTGACTGAACAAACCTTGTCACCGTCACATTAATTTTGGTTAAGGCCAAGATTACCTTTCTAACTGCGCCTAACACACAAATATGTGTCAAACAAAAAAAATGAACCCCACCCCCACCTCCAAACACACACACACACACACACACACACACACACACACACACACACACACACACACACACACACACGAGCGCGCGCGCACGCACACACGCACGCACGCACGCACGCATGTACACACACGCGCGCGCGCGCGCGCACGCACACACGCACGCACGCACGCACCCACCCACCCACTCACGCACGCACACACGCACGCACGCACGCACGCACGCACGCACGCACGCACACACACACACACACACACACACACACACACACACACACACACACACACACACACACACACACACACACACACACACACACACACACACACACACACACACACACACACACACCACACACCTCCCTTCCTCCCTCTCCTTACGACGTTGTCGACCAGTTCGTCCTCTGATTCAACTGCTGCCCATTCTACCTGTAATAAAACATTCACCCTGTCTTGTCTATTTATTCACTATAATGGTCGAATTCACCCTGTGT
>JADBJO010003531.1:111255-118755 GCA_016801955.1 Conus betulinus
GTAAATGGCTAGGTCGTTCAGTTGATTAGGCACATACACGTTCTGAACAACAACAACAACAATAATAATAATAATGATAGTATTGATACTAATAAGAACTATAACAATCATACTGATAATAATAACAATAATGATGATAATGAAAACAATAGTAATAATAATAATCATAAGAAGTCGGATTCAGCGCGAGCAAATTTTTGCTGCTTTTTTTTTTTTTTTTTTTTTTTTTTTTTAATCCGTGACTTCACCTTAGGGACCTGGATTTAACGTCTTTTCCGAAGACCTTAGGGAAGTTGAAGTCTGCACTGATGTGGACTGGGAAGGGAAAAGCTCATCATTATCGTCTGTCTGTCTGCATTGGGGATTGATCCCAGGACCCGAAGATGAAGAAGAAACAATGCTTTTCAACGCCACATGTCAGACCCTCGCTCACATCGCGTCGACATCCAGCCAGTTGAGCAAATAAAAAAAAGTTCCCTAGTTTAACTAATAATAAAACGTTACATTATTTACAATAATTTGTTTCTACTATGGTGTCACGTAATCACTCAGACATATTTGAATCCAACACATTCACAGGTCCTCACGGATCTAAACAAACGAAGCAACACACACACACACACACACACACACACACACACACACACACACACGCACGCACGCACGCACGCACGCACACACACACACACACACACACACACACACACACACACACACACACACACACAGTTGTTATCAGAAAAGAAAGATGTGTTTTGGGGGCTCTCTGTAAGTTTTTGTTTTTTATTAATTGTCGAATTAGTGATGTAATTAACATTTTTTTACGCTCCGCTTTCTTCACGATTGGATTACTGGATGTATGCTGATCATCGTGGTGTAATTGTTGTGAGAAAAAGTGACAATGCCTGTTCACAGTTTGTGTTTTCGTTCTGTGTGGGGACTTGTCCTCAGTGTTTACAACTGCTTCATGGGAAGCCGTGAACTTTTTGTTGTGAACATGCGTAAGAGAGTAATCGCGGTACGGAACAAAGTGGAGGTACTGTTGTTTGTGTTTGTAGCTAGCTACTTTCCGTTCTGTGGTGATGTGGAACTAAACCCTGGCCCCGTGAATGGTGATACCCCCGTCACCAACGACGACAAACAGTAAAGCAGGCAGTGTGGAGGGAGTGATAGGAGTGACACTGACAGTGGCCAGACTACCGTTTATCCCCCTCGGCTGTGTCGCCCGACATGGCAACACGGATCCTAGATTTGCTGACTCAACACACAGAGGACTTTCAGTCACTGAAAGGCCACATGACTTCCATGATAAAAGACATCAGTGACATCAAGACCGACTTAGGACATGTCTTGTCAAAGTGTGAAGAGATACAAAAGAGGTGTGAGAGGCTGGAAAAAGAAAAACGCCCGCCTCTCCTCTGGAACGAAAGAAAACGCAAGATGATATGAACGAACTGTTTGCTGCTTCCAGACAAAATGAAGATAACGTGACGTCAGTATTTAACAATGTCGAAGGGTTGAAGTATGACATCGATGCACTCAGGGAACACTGACACGTTGGAAAGATTTTCCAGGAGAGACAATCTCCGCATGTATGGACTTCAGCAATCGGACAAGTTTGAGTCGTACGATACGTGTGCCAGACTTGTGGTGGAAGCTCTGAATAGCGCGAAAGGTCCAAAGACGTGGACCACTGATGACATGGCTCGGGCACACAGAGTAGGACAGGAAAGAAAAGACCAACCTAAGCCTATGATCATCAAATTCTATCGTTGGAAGGATAAGATGGCTGTCATTACAGACAAAGATTGCAGGGCAAGGTTAGGTGAAGCTGGAATCAAGATAACAAACGACCTAACGAGGAAGCAAGCCAGTTTAGTGGCAGAGGCGAGGAAGCAAGGCAAGATTGTCTTCTTCAAACGAGGTAGACTTGTCACTGAGGAACTGGGAACGGAGCCAAAGACCTACGTAGCAGTAGTAGCAGCAGCAGCAGCAGCAGCAGAAGAGACAACATACTGCCGCCGAAGGAACAACGCCTACATAACAACTGTCAGCAGGAACTAAGTCAACTCAGCGCCTGGGTCAGGATCATGAAGCGGATGAAAGACGCGGAAGCAACGGGAAATCTCCTACTTCATCCTGCAGAGGAAGTGAGCAGACCAGCCCACGTGCAACACGTGGAGAATGCAGTGGCAGTGGTGCGGGTGGTGTTTGCAAACAGAGCTGTGTTCACTCCAGTGATCGGGGCAGGGACAGTGGGCAGAGATTAACCAGCCAACGTTTCCGTGGGGAAAGGAGGGGTGAGGGTGGGGGAGGGTTTTACTGATCGTGTTCCACGTGGATACCAGCATGAGGACAGGGGACCCGAACATGTTCCTGCCATCTCTTGTGATAACATGAATGGTGTCAGCGTGCATGGATACTCTAGTGGTGAGAGGAGTACTGGTAGAGAACAAAGACGTGGTGGTTTAAACTCCAGTGTTACCTAGTAGTGGCAGTGTACGTGGTGGACGAGGTGGTTCTCTCTCTGCTAGAGGTGGTGTCGGTGGACAAGGACGGGTCAGTGTCAGTGTGAACCATCCCAGGACTGGTCAGCCCTCCCCTCCAGTCAACAAGAGTTCCGGTGATAACCCTCCCCACACAAGGTCCACACGTACTCGACAGGACAGGCAGGGTCATTTTGCTCATTTGAGTTTTCTTGTTTATAATGTTGAAAATCTTTATTCTAAACTTGGCGACTTATCTTTTATGAACTATGTATCAATGTTTGATTTTGCATGCTTAACTGAGACTTTTGTAGATAACGCATTTGATTACAATGAAATTTTTTTACTGATCATGTTAAATTTGCTGCCCCAGTAAAAAAAAAAAAAAATGTCCCGTCAAGGGAGAAATTCTGGTGGCGTTTTGCTGCTTGTGAGAAAATCATTGGCAAGTTTTCTGTCAGTCATTAATGTAAATTGTGCAAATACGGTTGTTGTGAAACTACATAAATCTGTTCTCCAATGTGATAAAGATATCTTAATAATTGCTAGCTATATTGTGCCCGTAAACGGTCCTTTGTACGATCAGTTGCAAATTAAAGATGGAATTATCTGGTTACAAGAAAGTATTTTGGACATTGTTCGAAATCAAGATTTGATATTATGTTAATGGGTGATCTGAATGCTAGAACTGGAAACGAACAAACAAAACAAGAACAACAAATGATAAATTATTCTCCTTTTTGGGATATGTATGAAGATAATGATGATGATGACTGTTCAAATGAATTACTGTTTACAACGAAAATCGAAAGATGACGATATAAATAACTTTGGTAAGTCGTTTTTAGATTTATGTTTTCTACTTAATTGTATTATTGCTAATGGTTTGTTGTGTTCCAACTATACCAGTTGGGACTTTACTTATATTTCCCCTCATGGCTGCAGTGTTATTGATTATGTGATATTGTCTGAAGATTTATTTCTAAAACTAAATTGTGATTTAAATATTGGTGACAAGATAGATTCATGGCACTTACCTGTGAAATTTAGGTTTAATAATAGAGATCGAAATAGTAATATTGCCCAATCTGTGATCGAACCTTTACCTGAAGATCGAATTGTTTGGTCTGATGAATTTATAAATGAATATAAAGAACAACAACGATCTAAGGAGTTTACACAGTGCATGTTAAATGCTCAGACAGAACTTAGTTCTCACATCAATATGTCTATTGATATATTTGCTAAAGCACTATGAAGTTCAGCTGCATGCATGATTAGAACTGTAGGAAACGGCCACAGAAAGAAAAATGAGTGATTTGACGAAGAGTGCTCGAAAAAAAGAAAAAAAGTTAGACAGCTTTTAAGAAAACTTAAACGTGATAAGAAGGGAGTGGAAGAGAAAAAAAAGCTGCTTACGTCACAGAAAGAAAAGATTACAAACTCATGCTATACAAAAAGAAAAAAGAGTTCGACGATATTAAGCTAGATAAACTCAAACAATCAATGAATGATTCAAAATTGTTCTGGCAAACAGTTCGATCCATTAACAGGAAATCTGTAATCCATAACAACATTACAACAGAACAATGGCATGAACACTTCTTTAACTTATTTAATGAACCAAACAAAGAACTACATGCAGAAGAGACTAACTTTACTGGAGACTCAGATGAGGGAAGCTTTGAGGTTCCTCATAATGCCCTTATTTCTAGACATGAGGTTTACGCCAACATTGGTAACCTCAAAGCTGGAAAGAGTTCAGGGCCAGATAAGATCATAGGCGAATTGTTAAAAAAATGCAGATGTTTCCGTTATTGATTTCCTTGTAATGTATTGCAATAAGATATTTGATCTCGGAGTTTCCCCCTTGGAATGGTCAAAATCTATTATTATACCGATACATAAGAAAGGTGATGTTGATCAGCCAAATAATTACAGAGGTATTGCTTTAACCAGTGTGTTGAGCAAAGTTTTTACAAACATCTTGAATAAAAGATTAACTAAATGGGCAGAACAAGAAACAGAAAAATAGAAGAGCAAGCAGGCTTCAGACAAGGATATAGTACTGTTGACCATATTTTCACTCTATATGCAATAGTTAATAAATTTTGGTTAGGAAAGCAAAATTTTATGTTTCCTTCGTCGATTTTAAAAAGGCTTTTGATTCTGTTGATAGAAATTTATTGTGGTCGATTTTGAAAAAAAAAAATGGTGTGAAAGGTAAACTGTATTGGGCACTGAAAGGTATGTATAATGAGGTATTAGCTTGTGTGCGCAATCAGGGTTGTTACACAGATTATTTTAAGTGCCAGAGAGGCGTAAAATAAGGATATCTCCTAAGACCATTATTGTTTTCATTTTTTATCAACGAATTAGCTATTGAAGTGTCCAAAACAGGCAAACACGGTATCCAACTAATCCCTGGTGCATTAGAATTATTTTTTTTATTGTTTGCTGATGATGTTATCTTATTGTCAGAGTCTATTGTTGGACTCCAGAACCGGTTAAATGGCCTTAAAAGAGAAGCTGACAGATTACGCTTGACAGTTAACCTTGAAAAAAACAAATATAATAGTGTTTAGATTGGGGGGCTACTTAGCTACAAGAGAAAGATGGTTCGATGGAAATGATCAAATTGCTGTAACTAATTCTTATAAATACTTAGGAATGTCCTTCACAACTAAACTGAGTATTTATCTGCCTTGTCTGATGTTTGTAGGCAAGGAAGAAGAGGTACTGTAGAAATAATCAAAACATTGAAGAAACTAGGTGCAATAGAGCCGGGTCTGTTCTGGAAACTGTTCGATTATCAGATTGAACCAATCCTAACATATGCTGCTGAAGTATGGGGATTAGAGGAAGAAGGGAAACGAATCGAAGTAGTACATACATTTGCTATTAAAAGATTCCTTAATGTCCCCCTACGTGCCTCAAATAAAATAGCATACGGAGAAACAGGTAGATATCCACTTCATATAAGAACTTCTGTGAAATGTATAAATATTGGATAGGACTGATTAATTTACCTATGACAAGAATATGCAGACAGGCCTATGAAATGCTTTTGTCGTTGCATGAATCGGGACATTTCAACTGGGCATCAAATATTCACAAAATTTTTGACTATAAATGGATTCGGAATAGTATGATTAAACCAGGGGGTGGGTCATGAAAACAGTTTTATTTCTTATTTAAAAGACAGGATTATCGCATGTAGTAAACAAAATCTGCACTCTGAGTTTAAAAAAAATGATAGATATAGATGGTACCATTCCTTTAAGGATATATTTCAAACAGAGAAATACTTACATGTGTTAGGAACTACTGGCACAGAATTAATTTGACAAGATTTCGGTTAAGAGTAAATGGTCTAAAAAATTGTAAAAGATGGTTCCTAAATGCTTCAATTAATCAGGAAGATACCAGTTGTCCATCTTGCGACAATGAGTGTGAAGACGGGTGCATTTTTTTAAAAATTACTGTGAAGCTTATAAACATATTCGAAAGAACTGTTCCTGTTTAGTATCCTTTTCTGGAGTTCCAAATGAAATTAGTGTCGCGAATATTTTTTCAAGTGATAATTCCAATAGGTTACAAGAAATAGCTAGATATATCGTTTTTTCGACGCAAATTAGACCAAAAAAAAAGATGAATGCTCCTAATGAGATATCATAATTAATTTGCAGAACAAAATGATCCTGGCGGGAGGAATAGGGAAGGGGGTGGGGGGGGGGGGGGGGGGGGGGGCGAGTGTAAGGGAGGAGAAAGGGCTAGGTGAATGAGGTGAACGAATGTCCGGGAGTGTGAGTGGACGTGTACGTGAGTGAATAATGCGCGCGTGCGCGCGCGCGCACGCGCACACACACACACACACACACACACACACACACACACACACACACACACCACACACACACACACACCTCCCTCTCCTTCCGACGTTGTCAACTAGTTCGTCCTCTGATTCAACTGCCCATTCTACCGGTAATAAAGCAATCACCCTGTGCTGTCTATTTACTCACTATGATGGTCGCAATCACCCTGTGTTGTCTATTTACTCATATAATGGTCGCAATCACCCTGTGTTGTCTGCTTACTTACTATAATGGTCGGCAAGCGTTTGCACATGACAAAGTGGCCTCGGCAAAAATTGTTAAAATCCTCTTCTTTTTAACATAATTTCATAATTTACTTTTTATCTATTTATTTATTTGTTCATTTATTTATCTATTCATTTATGCATTTATTTCGAAAGCTTGGAAAGCGATCTGTATTTTCTGTGGACATACTCTCCTCTCAAATAAACACACAAGGAGGCTTAATGAATCTGTTAAGATTTTGTCCCTATTTCGAACCTGAACTGAACCTGAAGAACCCACCAGGAACCTGGGCACTATTCCTGACGGCACCGATCAGCTGGTACTGCTGGGGAAGTACCGTGGACGTAGCACACAGTCACCCTCTGTCACTGTTTTTCGCACAGCCCGGTTAGCTCAGTCGGTAGAGCATCAGACTTTTAATCTGAGGGTCAGGGGTTCGAGTCCCCTATTGGGCGACTTTCTTTTTTTTTTTTTGTGTCTGTCGATATGACCTTTGGCTTATCCGAATATTTACTTAATATTGTTGATGGTTTTGCCTGTTGGAAACTATGCTTTGTTTCTTGATTTGTTTGTTTGTTTTGGTCTCACAGACAAAGACACACGCACACAGGCATATGGAACACACACACACACGCACACACACGCGCACACGCGCGCGTGCGCGCGCTTGCACGCACACACACACACACCATGCGCACGCACGCACACTCAGACACTGGTTTTGCCTGTTGGACACAATGCTTTGTTTGTTGATTTCTTTTTTGTTTGTTTGCTTTGGTCGTACAGACAGAGACACATGCACACAAGCACATGGAACACATACACACATATACACACGCGCGCGCGCGCGAGTGAGCGCGCGCTCCCGCACGCACGCACACACGCACACACACACAGGTAACAACAAACAA
>JADBJO010003531.1:145569-148069 GCA_016801955.1 Conus betulinus
GTGTGTGTGTGTGTGTGTGTGTTGTTGTTGTTGTTGTTGTTGTTGTTTTGTATTCCGCATAGCTTATACTGTTACGTTTAAAGTTTTTTTTAAGCCAGCTGCAGACAACAGCAGCAGAGACAGTTTCAAAACAAGGTGTCTGAAGGCGGAAAATGAAGCAAATTTTAAAAAGAAATAGTGTTAGTTCCGCCAGACAATACAGACAAAGATTACAGGACAAAACACAATGCATTTCGACCTTTTGGGTCTTCTTCGGGCAAAACCAAACAACGTTTTAGGACAATGAATTTGGACCCAACACCCATTTTGCGCCGAGTATGAGAAGATAAGTGATAGCTCGTTCTTCGTTTTCATTGTCCTGAATGTTGCTTGTTTTTGCCTGAAGAAGAAGACCCAAGAGGTCGAAATGCATTGTGTTTTGTCCTGTAACACCCCTTCTTTTTAAAATTGACAGCAGGGATGTTAGATCACACTAGTTTGCACAAAATTTACCTATTTTAGGAATTTCTTCAACAGTCTTAATGCTTCCAAGCATTGGCAGACGCGGAATTAAATCAACAAAAATCATGAAAATAAGTAAACAATAGAAGTGTCAAGGAACGCCTCATGTTCGGCCCCGGTGAAAGGGAAAGAACTCTAGCTTGCAGGTCATCAAGGACATGCAACAAAATTATCGCTCTTCTTTGAGAGAGAGAGAGAGAGAGAGAGAGAGAGAGAGAGAGAGAGAGAGAGAGAGAGAGAGAGAGAGAGAGAATCAAACGCATTACTTAATTGCTAATGTGCTATTTCTTGTAATCCATATGTCACTCTGAATATGGTCCACAACGAAAACGAAAAAAAAAAAAAAAGAATGAATAAAAGACGGATCATGTAACGATAATATAAACAATGAATCAGGTAATGATAATAATGTCAATGGAGAGAGAGAGAGAGAGAGAGAGAGAGAGAGAGAGAGAGAGAGAGCGCTGACATTCGACATTCATCCATTTTCTGATGGAATCGCCAAGAATATAAGATACGCTGGATTTGTTAATTTCACTAAATTTATTCGAAGAGATGGCTCTAGTTGCAAAGTGAGACGACTGCAGGCGGGAAAAATCTAACAAATCTTAAATAAATGTCAGCGAACCGCCCAGAGAAACGTGGACAAACGAGTCACAAGACAAAACACAACGCGTTTCGACCTCTTAGGTCTTCTTCAGGTGAAACAAAAACGAATAAAATAACGAAAATGCGCTTAGCTTTGATCGCTTCAGAGCTGACATTTATTTAAGATTTGTCAAAAAGATGGCATTTGAGATTCTAAACCATCTCAAAATGGTAGGATGAGAGAGGATGCCAGATACACATAAGCTTACGGAATAAATAAGTGGTAGAGATATTTACTGACATGTTTTTATGTTAACAACAACAACAAAAAATTAGCTGATGTTGCATGTGTGTGTGTGTGTGTGTGTGTGTGTGTGTGTGTGTGCGTGTGTGTGTGTGTGTGTGCGTACCTACGTGTGTGTGTGTGTGTGTGTGTGTGTGTGTGTGTGTGTGTGTGTGTGTGTGTGTGTGTGTGAGTTCACGCCTACGTGTGTGTGTGTGTGTGTGTGCGTGTGTATGCGTGTGGTTTGTGTGTGTACGTGTGTGTGTCTGTGTGTGTGTGTGTGGGGGGGGTGTACAAGAGAGAGAGAGGACTGTTAGGGACAAGAGAGGAAGGTTGGGACAGGTGGCAAGATAGGTAGATATTTACTTGTCCTGGTCGTTTATCTAGCCTTTAGTGTATCTTGATCGGGGAAATTCATATATGATATATCAAATAATATCAAATGAAACAAGCAGGATTGAAGCATAATGCAGGGGGATGGATGGGGGCAGGGGAAGTTTGCGGAGTGGGATGGGGGGCATCAGGGTGGAAAGGAGGACACAATAGATGGTCTCAAAATACTCAGCCTAATGATTATGGAGACCCTCCGACGGTGGTGAAGAGGATCCAGAAAAAAAAAAATAGAGGAAAGGAGTGGGGTGTGGGGTGGGGGCTAACCATACATATCATATAATCGTAACTCTTTTATATCAATTTCATACAACACAACAATTTTAGTTTAAAAGTACATCAGTGTGTGTGTGTGTGTGTGTGTGTGTGTGTGTGTGTGTGTGTGTGTGTGTGTGTGTGTGTGTGTGATCCATATTTTCCATTCAGATTGCCCTTCGCCACAATGATTTCTTGAGTTGACGTACTGATTCTTTGTTAATCTTGTGATCATTGATGTGCTCGCATCCATTTTTCTTTATGTGTGATGACAAAAATCTCTCTCTCTCTCTCTCTCTCTCTCTCTCTCTCTCTCTCTCTCTCTCTCTCTCTCTCTCTCTCTCTCTCTCTCTCTCTCTCTCTCTCCAACAAAACAGTTACGGTTAAACACCTCTCTCTCTCTCTCTCTCTCTCTCTCTCTCTCTCTCTCGCTCTCTCGCTCTCTCTCTCTCTCTCGCTCGCTCGCTCGCTCGCTCGCTCCCT
>JADBJO010003531.1:153069-160569 GCA_016801955.1 Conus betulinus
GCCTTTGGGGAGATAACTCTGATCAACGCAAGCAATCCCCCCCCCCCCCCCCCCCCCCCCCCTCAATTTCCTTCTGAATCCGATAGTTACGTCGCTGTCGCCACATCTTAGGGCATTATCGCGACGGGTTGGGGGGTGTGCGCACTGTCTAGTAGTTAGCTGTTGTGATGCGATCAGTCTTTTGAAAATTTCTATGGATGGTGCCCTAACAATATTTTCTTCAAGGTGGTTCCAGTCTCTTACTGCACTAACAAAAAAAAAATGACTGTTTGAACTGCTCTGTCTGGCATCTGCTGACTTGGAATGTTCATGTGTTGTTTCTAGTACAGTCAGAGATTGGACTGGTGGTATAGTAGTTGCCAGATGTTCGTGGCTAAGTTATGAGTCGTCCTGGTTTATGTGGAAATAGATATTCAGCAGATGGTATGGCCGGTACCAACCCCTCAACCACCCTGTAAAGGAAGATGAGGCGTAGATCACGTCTGCGCTGTTCGAGTGTTGGCAGGTGTAGAGTGTGAAGCATCTTGGTGATGGAGCGGGGTGTTCTGGAATAGTAATCGCTGGTTATGAACCGAGCGGATCCTTCTTTTTTTTTCTGGATCCTCTTCACCACAGTCGGACAGGTCTCCACAATTAGTAAGCTGAGTATTCTGAGACCATGTTGCCCGCGACCGCGGGGGGGGGGGGGGGGTCTGCACCTTAAATTTGAAAAAAAAAAAAAAAAAAAAAACCCTAATCCCCCTACCGGAGAGGGTGACCAGCAGGAAAGAACACTGAAGATGTCCCGTCCCACCATCACTCGCAGCGTCTCTCCGGAGAGTACCTAGGTCACCTAAGAAGCTGGATGAGACAAATCCACAGACATTACAAAACAGCTTTCATACACCCACCCCCACCCCCTTACATTCACACACACAGTGGGCGACGGGAGATAAGCGAAGTTGACACACCCTAGACACAAATGTGTCCAGGGTCGCAGCATCGACGGCAGTCTGAGGGAGGGCATTCCAGTTCTTGATTGTTTTTGGGAGGAAGGATTCACCCCAATAGTTTGTTCTAGGGGACAGGTGCTTGAACTGCTTGTTATTTCCTGTCCGACGGGACTTGTGGGACAACCCCAGTCTTTGTTTAGGGGACAAGCTTGGCTTGATTTGCTGTCCGACGGGATCTTGGGCAAGTTGGGACGTGAGGTGTTCGCAGCAGATGATGTTGATCATCTTATAAAAGGCTGCCAGACGCGAAGTTTTTCTGTGTTAATCTAAAGCGATCAAAGCTAAGTGCATTTTCGTTATTTTATTCGTTTTTATTCACCTGAAGAAGACCTAAGAGGTCGAAACGCGTTGTGTTTTTTGTCTCGTGACTCGTTTGTCCACGTTTCTCTGGGCGGTTCGCTGACATTTATTTAAGATTTGTTTAGATTTCCGCCTGCAGTCGTCTCACTTTGCAACTAGATTTTTCTGCGTTGTTTCCTTCCTTCTCTTCCTTATCATCTCGACTTTGTCCACAGACATACGCACCCCTGACCCCAGACCTAAATTAGGGAGATTAAATCTCATGTCTGGCGACGTCTGACTGTCCTGGGGGGATCATCCTCAGACGTGGACAGTTTAAGCTAAGGCACCGTTGTCACCGGGTCTCGGTAAATTTCGGTGAGTCTCGATGTCGAAAAAGTTTCGGTGTCGGTAGGTCTCGGTAGGTTTCGGAAACTACACGGAAAGATGGCAGCGCTCGTGATGCCGGCTGTCGTAGTATGTTTACTGTTTTTTCCGCTTCTACCACAGCTTGCAAGTGCTCAGACTGATGAAGAAATACCTAAAATAGGTACAGTTTATGCATATTTTCTCGTTTTTTTTTTGTTTCTGTGCTGTTGTTTCTCGCTTGTTAAGTGACTTGATTTTCGTAGACCTATGTTTTCAGAAGCACCAACAGTGAAACACTAGGCTAATACCCGACAAATGAGCTAGATTTAATAACAGGCATAGTAATCTAAGTTGAATATGACCTCGTGAGTGACTCAGATGAGTGATTGGCATAGAGACTGAGTCCAGTCATTAGATGACACTCTGTGTCAGTGTGCGACACTACTGTCTGATAAGTCGGCCCGCCCTCTTCTGGGCTTCATCCGCTTGTTGGCCACAATCAACCTGCTGATTGTCAGCAGGGTGGTTGTGCAGTGTATTACATCTGAATAGCTTGCGATTTTCTTTCTTTCTTTTTTTTTTTTTTTAAATCAGGACATGGTATTAGTGAGTAACATCATCATGGCACAAGTAAACAATGGGAACGGAAGACGGAAATATTTAGGCTGACGTGCCGCAGGTCACGTAGAAAAACCTCGTGGGTCGCACACCCGTAATAGAAAAATTGTGCAAGCCTCCCCTCCAAAATGGCATTGGCAGAAGAGAACGTTAGCCGTGCTACACAATATTGTTTATGACCAGGCAGCTGTAAAGTGCACACTAGCAAATCCCTCTAGATCACTCCAGCAAATCCAGTTTCAGACAAAATTATCCATATCTTGAACTTGAAATTTAGCGTTGAAGGCCAGTTCACTTTCCTTAGAAAGAAACTTCTGGTACTGTGCAGCAGGTGTGGCCAGTTGGTTAATGTCTATATTTCCACTGGTTATATGTTGCTCACTGACTGCATTCCAGATCGTACAGGATTGGGAGGTTGGTCCCAGTGGGCGTCTCAGTGACTGTCTCAGGTACTCCTTAAACACGTGCTGAGATTGTGTAGCCTCAGTGACGTGTCTACTCATGTGTAGGCTGTGCCTCAGTCCACAAAGAGTTCCACCATCACTGTCTGGGAGAGAAGTAGGAGCTTCGTAGCTGTAATCTGGAACGGCGTTTTGCCAGTTTTAGACAGTTCCCTCTGGTTTTTTGCCCACTGTGGAGTTCAAGTTGCGGCCTAGAGGTGGTGTAGAGCCTAGTGAGGTACTTGTAGGTGTCGATCATTTCACCTCTTTGTCTATGATATTCTAGGCTGGGCAGTTTCAGTGTTCTCAGGCATTCAGAGTAGGGTTTGTCTTGGAGCCTCCCTGTCAGCTTTGTGGCCCTTCGTTGTACATCTTCAATGTCCTTTTTGAGTGTCTTTTGGGATGGGTGCCAGACGGAGTGCCCGTATTCCAGTATGGGTTGTACCAGTGTTTTATACAGTTTGACAACTGTACGGTCGGAGAGGTAGTCGAACCTATGCCTTATGATTCCCAGTGTTCCATTTGCTTTAGCCATGGCTTGTTCAACATGGTTCCTGAAGGAGAGTTTCCTGTCAATCACCACTCCTTGGTCTTTTTCTGCTTTTGTGTGTGCCAGTTGTTTCTTGCCTCCCCTCCATCTGTGCGAGCTTCCTTCACAGTGTACGTGTGGTCTTCGTTGTTGTGGCCCAGTTGCATAACACAGCATTTTTCGGGATGAAATTTTTAACAGCCAGTCCATGGACCATTGATGAAGGCTGTCCAGGTCTTCTTGTAGTGAGTGTCTTGCTTCCTCTCTGTCACTTTGGGCAAATAGTTTTGGTGTCGTCAGCAAAGATGCAGACCTGTTTGTTACGTGTTGTGGCAGATCGTTGATGTATATGATGAACAACAGTGGTCCAGTATGCTGCTTTGTGGGATTCCACTTGTTATTGCTGCTTCTGCAGAGATTTCTCCATTTACATTGACTTGTTGGATGCGGTTGCTCAGAAAGTCTTTGATCCGTTGATGTGTCTTTCCATCTATTCCATGGGCATGCCATTTGAGCATGAGCCCTGTGGTGTGGTACAGAGGCAAAGGCGTTCCGGAAATCCATGTAGATTGCGTCAATTGATCCGCCCTGGTCAAGAATTTCTGTCCAGCAGTCGAGAGTGTCCAGTAGTTGGGTAGCGCATGATTGGCCTGGCGTGAAACCATCATCATGATCATGACTTCTTTCTACCAGCCACCATCAGAGATTGGAACGTCCTGCCAGAAACAGCATGGCAAAAGACACCATTGTCTCTTCCATGTCAAGGTGTCATGCACATGAAGATGGGTTAGACAGTACTTCGCTAACTTTGTTCCTTCTCCCCCCTTCTAGACCCTTCGGAACATTGTTCCTTCTCAAAAAATGTTTTCATTTTGGGCCCAGTTCAGTGCAAGGGCATGACAGGATGAGCTATTCCTTGAGGACAAAAAGCCAAAAGTAGTAGCCTGCCAAGAAAGTTCTCATAAGGTTGGCTTACATTTTAATCACCACTGTCTTAGGTCTTCTTCTTTCCTCTTCATGGCTTTCTACATTTTACAAGGAGTCCATAGATCATGCTTGTTTACAATCATCTTTGTTTTTTTTTTTTCAATTTGACATTTTAGTAAAATTGTTTGACTTTTAGAATTAAATTGTTGACCTCCTCTTTGACTCACTGACTTGTTTCTCTGGCATTTCATTATGAGTGTTTACATACAAGCACTGAAAATGAAATGTCTTAGAGTGTGCTGTGTAATTTAATATTTTTTTGTCCAAACCAACCAGCACTGTGCCACCATAGATGATTAATAAGTAATGTATTTAATCCTGAATACCAATATAAAAATTTGATGAACGTAGTGTATGTTCTAGAATCTGTTGAACTTTAAGTTAACCTGTATTTAATTAGAGGCGCACTTTTTTTTTTCTTTTTTTTTTTTTTTGAAGCTGTTTTTCTGAAGTATCAGAACATTATAATTTGAAGGAGATATTTAAAACTGTAAAAACACTCATACAGCACAAGGTAAAGCAATGGTGAAAACTTGAACTAAATTTCTCTGCACTGTACATTTCTGCAATAACATTCCCAACACTTCTTTCTTCTTTCTTTCCTTTCTTTCTTTCCTTCCTCATTTCATGGCTAAAACTATGGTACATCATTGGTTAGATTTTTGCTTCTATGAATAGTCTAAGTGGATTGACATAAGCACATTATGCCATTAGGGTGATGTCTAAACATCATACTGTATGCATGCCTGTATTTGTGTACATATGTGTGTGTATGAATGTACATGTTTGTGTCTGTGTGTGTGTGTGTGTGTGAGTGTGTGTGTGTGTGTGTGTGTGTGTGTGTGTGTGCTTGTGTGTGTGTGTGTGTGTGTGTGCGCCAATCTGTGGCACGCAATGGCTTACTCATCTAGTTCTGTGAAAGATCGAATGGGATTTGTTTTTCAATGTGCATGCAAGATTTCCATGTTCATTGTTGTGTTTTTATGCTTGTGTATACATACACTTTGTAATGTAACAAAGTTTGAATCTTATCTGGAGGGCTTGGGGTGGTTTGGAGTCCAAATATTATATTGACTTGAAAAGGAGAATATCATTAACTGGGCAGGTCTCAGGTTGGAAGGATTCTAGCTGTCTCAGATCATGGGAACTTTTTATTCCCCCTGTTTTTGTTAATTTCATTGGTCTACCAGGGTTTAGACTTTTCTCCTATAATGTGTACATGTATCTAGCTGGCAAGACCCAGTACAGACAAATTGTGTATCCTGTCAAGTCAGGGTGACACAGATGGGCGTAGCAGAGTCATCATGAAGTAATCCTGAATCCTTTACTTACACATGTGGTTTTTCTTGTATATGTCATCATGGGTTAAACATTCATTAAATATTGCTTAATCATGAGTGTATGCAACACACTTACCGAGAATTAACATTTATGCATTTGTAATGAGTTAGTTTTCATTAGATTCTAAGCCATAAAATCAGCATGATGATTGTGCATGTGATTCCTCTGTCTGGGGATGTTGATGATGCTGAATGCCAGAAGGCCGGCGTTTCAAAGCAGACCACTTGCTCTCAACTGACCTGATTTTGTAAACACTTTATTGTGACCTAGACTCCAGCTTCGCTTTTCATGGCATTCTGTCAGTGAAACTGATTTAAAAGTTTTGTTACAAAATTATTAGGATGGTGTGAAAAAAGTTTTGTTATAAAATTATTCAGAATGTCATATAAAAGTTTTCTTATATGTTATAAAAATATTTAGGATGTCATGTAAAAATTTTCTTACAAAATTATTCAGGATGTCATGTAAAAGTTTTGTTACAAAAATATTCTAGATGAAATTAGCATAACAAGAGCAAACATCAGATTTGGAAATGAATTCATGGCCAGAGCTTTCGGAGCTGTGATGCCCCTTCATCAGCTGCCATTTTACTTGCGAAAGACGTCATTAGGGTACATGTCAAAGATAAAAACAGGTAAAAATACGTCACAGGCCGAGAGATAAAAAATATGCACAGTGTGATGGCATTAGTAGACTGGCTGAGTATGGGATGGAGAGAGGGAGGTGGGGGGGGGGGGGGGGGGGGGGATGATGGAGGGTGCAAGGGTGGAGGATGTCGTGTAAAAGTTTTGTTACAAATTATCAAGATGTCATGTAAAAGTTTGAACCTATGCTTTTCTGCAATTTGCCTTTTGTTGCCATGTGTAAAAAAAAGATAAATATAAATAAATAAATGAAATAAAAAAAAAAAAAAAAAAAAAAGCAGTGTGCACAACAAGTGGCGACAGCTGGTAGAATACCATTATGCTCTGACAGAAATTATGCAGCAGGTATAGATTGTCAGTGTGATTTTGCAGCCTAGCCAGCTGATACAGAAACATTGTTGTTTTTTGGCTTGTGTGTGTGTGTGTGTGTGTGTGTGTGTGTGTGTGTGTGTGTGTGTGTGTGTGCTTGCTGTCCCTGATTTAAAGATATAAGATATTGCTGCTGTGAGATTGCTGCCATTGACATTGATGCCAATCTTTCCATCACAAATCCCTCTCTCACTTTCCTTTTTTTCCCTCTCTTGCTGATATTAAGTAGTTGCTGTCTGTCTCTGTCTGTCTGTCATTTCTGTCTCTGTCTGTCTCTGTCTCTTTGTTTGTCTCTCACCCTGTCTCACTCTATGCCTCTCACTGTTCTCGCTGTCTGTCAGTCTGTGTGTCTGTCTGTCCATTTCTGTCTCTGTTTGTTCTGTCTGTCTCCGTTTCTCTCTCTCACCCTGTCTCACTCTATGCCTCTCACTGTTCTCGCTGTCTGTCAGTCTGTGTGTCTGTCTGTCTCTCTCTCTGTCTCTGTCTCTCTCTCTTTCTCACTCTGTCTGTCTGTCTCTCTCTCTATCGCTGTCTCTCTCATGTGTGTGTATGTGAATGTCTTTCTGACTGTTTGTCACTCTGTCTCATCTCTGTCTGTCTCAGTCTGTCTGTCAGTCTCTGTCTCTGTCTGTTTGTCTGTCTCAGTGTCTGTCTTTTCTTTTTCTCTGAATCTCTCTCAATCTTTTTTACATATGTATGAATTCAAGTGGTATCATCACAAAAGAAACGTCTGTGTGACCTGGTGTTTGTACGTTGACATTTTCGATCGCAGCACAGATTTCTCTCTTCTCGTCACCGAGTTACAATTTGGTTTTGTTTTCTGATCAAACAGCAGAAATCAGATGACGGGGAGCGAATGGGGGATGAAGAGAGGTTGGGCTATATATTTTGCACTTACTGGTTGTCTTCAGACTGCTCAGTGATAAAAGGTC
>JADBJO010003531.1:165569-188069 GCA_016801955.1 Conus betulinus
GTGTAGCAAAGGCTGATAGAGATATGCAATCAGTGGGCAAATTGGGTCAAATTACCACACATGCTGTTTGAAGAAGTTTGCGGCAGTGGCACTGAAGTATCAACAAGCTGAAGCTGTGGGTAGGGATTTTTTTCAGACTGCTTGAACAAGAGGCCAGGGGAGGGAGCATTTGCATGTCAGCAAGAAAGAGTATCCGGGACAGTGGGATGAGAGGATATTTTGAATGCTGACTTTTGAGAGTAATATGTATGTGTGTGTGTGTGTGTGTGCACCATGTGTATGTGTGTGTGCATGTGTGGGTGCATATGCGGGGCATGTGTGTATATGTATCTGTATGGGTGTGTGTGTGTGTGTATGTGTATGAAAACTGTGCACCCATATATACACTTTTGGTGTAGTTTGTGCGCCATTTAGCAAAGCAACGTATGTAGTAATTTCCAACCAAAAGCCATGCACCCGATAAAACTGGTACGAAGCATTTTCTGTGTTAATCAAATCCAGTTTTAAAGACTTGCCTTCAGAATACACCAATTGAAAGTAGTATTAATGTATACACACTCTCTGTGTACTCATTTTCTGTTTGGTTTGTAGTTTTAGTAAGATAGACTGGTCTTCGCAATGTACCATGTTAAAGTCCTTTGTAATGTAATCACAGTCAGTATAATACCCAGTTTTAGTGACTGGCCTTTAAAATACACAAAAAAGTGATGTGTTATTTAATCGCTGTTATTGTGATACCTGGTTTGTTGATGGAACTTCTAATGCTGTTCTGTCTTGGTTTGAATGGAGGGAGGGTGTGGAGGGGGGATGGGGTCAAGGATCATACGAATGCATGCTTCGGTTGGGACTTCAGGCTTCTGACCTCTCACTCTGCAGGTGTTACTCTGATTCACCAAACGTAAGTCTTTCCCTTGGTATGCTGGTGAAGCTGGTCACTTCCTCTGTATGTGCAATATTCATGCCTGTACAGCCGTTGCTTACATAGCGTGTTTAGCAGTTTGTTTTTTCGTGCTTTTTTTTTTTCACTTCATTGTTAGATTTCCAGTCCAGTTTGATTGAAATAGAAAGATTTAATTCTGACACCAAAAAGTTATTTGTAGGGTACCCCCTTAAAAAGGTTTTATGCATTGCTGTGCACTCTCTTAGAGCCACCCAGTGCTTGTCGGGAGCATCAGGCTGCCACATGTATGTGGGTGGCACATAGGAAAAGAAATTAAGTCCTTGTTAAAGAATGTGTAATCGTCTAAGGACCAACATTTTTTTGCATATCAAAAGTACCGACCTTTTTTTCGTATCAAAAGTACCGACATTTTTTGCGTATCAAACGTACCAGCATTTTTTTGCATATCAAAAGTATTAGCATTTTTTGCATATCATTAGTGCCAACAGTGTTTGTCTACTCTGTCTTCTCTTCACTTTGACAACGGGCCTATGGCTTGAAACGTCAGTTTCCTCTCCTACTCCAAGGGATTCAACTACCACCAAAAGGTTTTTATAAACTTTATTATTTTTCATTTTACCACGAATCCTGCAGTCACTTTTTTTTTTTCCTTTGTTTTTATTGTTTTGTTTTCTTTTGTTTGGTTATGTGTGTGTGTGTGTGTGTGTGTGTGTGTGTGTGTGTGTGTGTGTGTGTTTAACTGCTCATGGTGGTCACTTATCACTTTCCAATAATGCGTAATCCGCCTGTAATCACGAAGTCAACCAGTGTTCTGACACATTGCTTCTGAACTTTGATAGGAGTGTGAATGACTCCTTACAGCTTTCCAAGCCATTGTCAACAATTTCATTGGTGAGAGGGCGATCAGCTTGTCCACAGTCATGTTGAATGGAAAATCACCTCTCTCTGTCACACTCACAGTACTCGAGACGAGCTGAAAGTTTTTTCTTTTTCTTTTGTTTTACTTTTTTTTTTTTTTTAAAGAGGCATATCCAAGCAGATTCACAGTGTTGTCTGCAAATTCTCCTGTCCTGAGACCGCGCTTCTGTTCAAATACGGCATGTGGCAAACAAGATGTAAGGTCAAATACGGCATGTGGCAACAAGATGTAAGGTCAAACACGGCATGTGTGGCAACAAGATGTAAGGTCAAATACGGCATGTGGCAACAAGATGTAAGGTCAAATACGGCATGTGGCAACAAGAGATGCATGTAAGGTCAAATACGGCATGTGGCAACAAGATGTAAGGGTCAGTCAAGAGGAGTGGAATAGCGGAATAGGGCGTCACATTAGTTAAGTGGAATGTGGTGGTCTGGTGGAATAGGGCAGAAAGGTTGTTGAAATGTTAATGTTCATGTACAGCTTCTGTTTGGAGGTGACCAGTTATGCTGTTAAAATGTTAATGTTCATGTACAGCTTCTGTACAGAGATGACGAATCATGTTGCTTGACGAAGTTCGAGGAAATGTTGTCCTTTGGTCATTTTTGTTGGGAACGCTTTCTGTTGTATCCTTATGTATGTTCATGAGTTAGAAGGGAAGAATCATGGTGTACTTTTGTCATGATTCACTATGTAAGTATGTTTTGGTAAGGATCCGGTCTGTTCTGCTGTTACCATGTCATCCGACTGTACAGCACTAGTGGATTTTGTTTTCTTGTGAAAGGCACAAGAAATTCCCAGTCATTACCCAAATGACTTCTTTTCTTTACCGATGGGCTAATATTTGTGATATCATATCCTTGTCTTTTTCCAGGATATACGAGTATCAGGAAAAGGGCATGGGCCTTCACGATGGTGGAGGATTTGCTTCGTGCTATGACGAGAAGTTTGTGAACTACACACACCACAGCACCAGAACGGTGATGAAGGACGCGGGGTTTCTCTGATCTTTTCATCGACGAGCTGGTCACAGGCGCCTTCAGAGACAATTACGGTCAAACGCCAGACATACAGGCGTTTGTTGGTGAGTTGAGCGACTTGTTTCAGACAGAAAAGTGGAGTGGATCCACTGATGCTTAAGACCCAGTCTGTACCTGCAGATGATCAGACAGGACATGAGATGTCTCATAATCTGTGTGAACACTGCAGTATGTTGAAACAAGTTTTTCCCCACATGTTTGGATACTCAGAGAGGGATGGGCAGTGCCCAGCATTGTCATATCTCCTGATGAAAACCTTTGATAAATACTCAGGTATGATTAAGGACAGTATCCATGATAATGTCTCTTCAACTATCCAGTAAATAGTGAAATGATATGTCATGTTCATTTAATGATATCCTGAATTAGAAGGGGAAAATCAGTTCATTTATCATGATTGATGTATCTTCCTGAATTAGAAGGGGACAAATCATGACTGTACACTTTTTTCATGATTCATTGGGTTAAAAGTGTTGTGGTAAGAATTCAATCTGCTTTGATAATCACAGGGATATTCAGAGAGGAGATTGGCGGTGTAAAAGTATTACAGAGAGGAGATGGGCGGTGCAAAGTATTACCATATCTCCTGATAACCTTTGATGAATACTCAGGTATGATTAAGGACAGTGTTTGTGACAGCGTCTCTTAAGTTACCAGTAATTAGTCATGAATGAAATGTCATTAGTTCATTTAAGGTCAGTGGGTTATTTTAATATCTCTGCCATTGATATTGGATGAACATTTATGAAATGAACTCTGAACTGATTTTCAAGTAAGCCTTTACAGTTCCTGAAATGGATCAAAGATATTGACAACAAACACTGCATAATAATCTAGCAACTTCTGTTTGAGCCATAATTGTTGCAATATTGAAAATACATGGATTGTACAAAATATGTCCGAAAACTTTTATATTGATCAGTATTATGACCTTTCTCTGCACACATAACAGTTGTTAACATTGGACAATCAAATAATTAATGGTGCTCACAGGTAAGTCCTTTGCAGATACAGGTAACAACATGAGAAAATGTCTGTGTTGTAGGTGTGAAGCCTCAGGCCAGCTGTATGTCGTGGGCAGGTTTGCTGGGTATGACATTCCACCACAATCTCTTTCATCAACAAAGTTCTCGAATACTTGAAATAGGATATATCATGTGACAAATTGTATGATATGGTATACGATATGCCATGTGCCCCATATGATATGATATGGTATGTGATATGAATCTTTGTTCTTACACCATGTGACAGCTTTGGTGGTTGTGTCTGGGTCTGTCTGGAGTAGCCCAGAAAAAGGGTTCATAGCCTGTAGTTGCATTAGCGTCACATAGTATTGGAACTAAGCTCTTTCATTGTTGTTGTTGACGGTGTGGATGGCAGACTGTTGGCTGGGATCGGAATGAATCTGCTAGGCAGATTCTCCCCTGTCTATAAATAAGATCTGCCTAATTCTTTCTTTACATAAATGAGATCCTTTTCAGGTTTTTAGGCTGTAATGTACCTTTGCTGGAGAGGTGGTGGTTTGTCTGTTACCAAAGTATAGAAGAAAAAAAAAAAAAACCTGATGATATCAATTTTAATGAAATTCAGTGAAAAAAAAAAAAAACTGACAGTATGGATTTTAATGAAACCTGGGTGGAAAAAAAAAAAAAACTGATGGTATCGATTTGTAATGAAACTTGGTGAAAAAAAATCCTGATGGTATTGATTTTAATGAAAGTATCGATTTTGATGGGGGGGGAAAAAAAACGGATGCATCAATTTTAGTGAAACTTGGAAAAAAAACCCTGATGGTATCGATTTTTTAATGAAACTAGGTGAAAAAAAAAATTGATGGTATCGATTTTGATGAACTTAGTGAAAAAAGAAACAGGTTGTATTGATTTTGATGAAACTTAGTGAAAAAAAAAAACCGGATGGTATCGATTTTGATGAAACTTTGTGAAAAAAAAAAAAATCCCTGATGGTATTGATTTTATGAAAAAAACCTGATGGTGAAAAGAGGGAATGTGACCTAAGGATAAACCCGTTAAATTTTGGTGCCCATCCTGATCAAAGGGGGAGAATCCAGGATTTTTTTTTTTTCTCTTTCTTAAAATTTCAAGATGTCATCAGAATAGTAAAGGAGAGTTTCTGATTCTGTGTGATACGAGGGTTGGTATACTATTTAATGACCCAGGTCGCCACATCAACAGTCTCAAGGACAAAACTGTGCTAAAGACAGGTAGGGCAGCTGTTCTCTATGCCAGGCTTTTGCATGCAAGCACCCTATCAGTTCTGACAGGAGAGAAGCTGCAGTCAAGAAAAAAACGTTTGCTTGCGATCTTAACTTGCACACTGAATTTCTGCATGGGCAAGGTATCTGGCTTTCATTCTTAGTGAAACATTTTTGAAATTGGGTTAGAATTCCCATTGCAAATGAAAAACAGAGACTGAAGCATCCCTTTTAAACATTGGTGAGTAGCTTTGATTTAAGTAATCCACCTTCACGTTACAGGGGGGGTGTGCATGGCTGGAGTGGAACCAGGGCTGTGGGCTGTGAAGGGAGGCAACAAGGGGGTGCCTGAGAAACTGCTGAAAGCATCCGGCGCAAAGCTGGTCCCGGGGGTCGTCACCCACGTCTTCCAGGTGAAAAGCGAAGGCGGCACCGTTTCCTATGAGGTGCAGTATGACAAGGCAGATGTGCCCTCGGACAGCGAAGATCGCACAGCGAGCAGAGAGTACGATCTACTCATCATGGCTACTCCTTTGATGTCAGGGTCTAAGCTGAAGGTATGTGTGTGTGTCTTTGTGTGCGCCTGTGTTGTGAGAGCGTGCATGTCTGGGAATGAATGTGTTTGATACAGTTTGTATGGGGTGTGCGAGCGTATGTGTTGAGGATGAATGTGAACGATGATGCAGTTTAACTGAGTGAGAGTGTGTATATTTGGAGACGATTGCGTATGATACAGAGTGCCTGTGATGTGTGTGTGTTTTTGAATGTCTATGAGAGTATGTATGTGTGTGTGTTAGAGAGTGTGTATATCTGTGCATCGGGAGGTGTGTGACAGTGCATTTTTGTGAATATTTGTTAAAGAGCATGTATATTTGATTGCGAAAGTATATCTTGGATGGGAGTATGCAAGCGTCTGTATTTTATTTGTATTTGTCAAGAGTCAACAGGGACTTCTTGCTTATCCAGTTGGCCAAGCCGTAGAAAATTCATTTGTCTTGCTTACCTGCATACTGGTCCCACTTGCAGATGATCACAGACGTCAAACTAGAGTGTAGGCATGATACAGTTCCATGAATCACATTGTGCAGACAACAAACAAAAGAAAGACAAAAGCCTGCAGCCAGTGAAACTGTTCAGGGTGCTTCAGATGGTGTGATTCATGGGTCTTGTCCACTAAAAGACAGCTCACCACACTGTGATTCATGGGTCTTGTCCACTAAAAGACAGCTCACCACACTGTGATTCATGGGTCTTGTCCACTAAAAGACAGCTCACCACACTAAGGACTACTACTGTGTATGAGCCTTTTTAACATTCAACATTTTTTTCCATCACCTGAATTTAAGACCAAATGGTGTTTAAACAAATTTTTTTTAAGAAGGTGTTGGGCCCGTGTTTCTTATGGCTCATTTTGGCTTTTTTTATTTTCCGTTCTACTCTGATGTGGGTTTTGATAATGTGCGGATAGTTACATTTCCAGAGTGATTCAGGTGTTGGTTATTAACTAGAGCTATTGGAAATAGCCTGCTGTACCTGACATTTCTTTGTCTTCATGTAGTATGACCCTCCATTGGAACTGTAACTTGTATGCAAGGTGTGAGGGCAGGTCCTTGCTTTGAAAGCTATATTTCCAGGCTGATGCAGTCATTGGTTAACCATAGTTTGTGTGTATGTTATCTGCATAACCTGCTGTTTCACGACGGTGTGCTTTGTGACCCCCACTTTTGGACATTATGGCTCACATTGCAAAATGCTAGTCTTTTTATATTGCTGTGTCTTTTCCTTTTCCTGGGAATGCTTTATTTTCTTAATTTGACTTTTGGTTGATACCAACCTTTGAGAGAGAGCTGGGACTAACCTGTAAGCCTCCAAAGTATGGTAGAGACATTTAGGGCCATTTTGGCCTATGGCACAGAGCCTTTTTGGCTGAAAACTGTACAGATATTCTCATGTGAGCTTTTACTCTTACGAAAGTCACTCAGGTGAACTTGATCCCTCCATGGTTTCTGTTATTCAGGCATGCAGAAGGTAAGTATGAAGAAAAGGAATTTTAATCCTAAAGAAGTTGCATGATATACTTAACGTTCAAAACATTAGGGTTACCTCCCCACTTCCCACTTGATTGTGAAAAGATTGAAAACTGATCTCATTCCATCAGGATGTAATATTGTGAGCTCTCTGAAAGCGATCACTCTGGCAGGCTTGTTGAGTAGAGGGCGAGTTAGTCCCCTGCTCTCCCAATTTTTTTCTTTCTTTTTTTTTTAAATCCTGATGTTTGGCGATGTTCTGCAAGAAGTGGGGATAAAACATTTGTGTGGACATGTAACTGTATCCTAAAACGACATGATGATATCTGTTTTTGAAGAACTGCTTAGCACAATGGCACATACGTTTTCAATTTTTTCAAGCTTTTGGATAAAGAAGTTGAGTAAGGGGTGTGGTTTCTTTTTATTTGTGTACCACGTATTCTGTCCCCACTGCTGGTGTATGTATGTCAATAGATGCGTACACATTTCTTGCCAGCTCTTTATTTATTCATTTGTCCCTTTATTTATTTTGTTGTTATCTCAGCTCACTGTGGTCCTTGACTCAGCAGCTGTGATGTAGCATTTGCAGACTAGATGGCATTAAGTGATGCCTTCATGAGGAATCTGTCCAAACTGTGCAGATTTGTTCAAATAAATGTATGCACAAAAAAAAAAAAAAAAAAAAAAAAAAACTCTCTGAAATGGACAGCTACTGTCGTTCCAGTAGTGAATATCTCGCTGTCAAGTCCCGGCAATCTAACAGTGCTAGAGAGGCTGGGAAAAGAAAAAGAAATGAAAAATCTAGCACAGGCAAAGAGAAAAATGTTCCCCTGAAACACATCAGTAAACATAGGGAATCTTTACAGGTGTCTAGCATAGGCAAAGAGAAAAGTATTCCCCTGAAACACTTCAGTAAACATAGAGAATTTTACCAGGTGGGTCATTCAAAGGCTTACTGTATTGATGAAACGAGAGAGTGACAGTTAGTAACAAACATACACCGTTTTTTTTTTTTCCTGTTACTTAAAACATGCGTTTGCCAACAGTTGCTTGTTTTATCTTCACAAACAGATACAGCTGTCAGTGACCTCATATGTAGGTCCTTTCTTAGTTACATTTCTGTTTTCTTCATTTTGCGCTTTTTTTTCTTACCCTTCAAGGGAGCTGATTCACTGGCATCTTCATGATTTTGACTCTTAAAATGGGATGAGAACTGTGTTGTTGGTTCACAGGCTGCCATCGGTCAGTGTTCCAGGTAGATGTTGTAGGTGGGAATCAAAATGAGCTGTTGTCCTGCCAAAAAGAGGATCAGCAGTCTCTTGATTGAAGCCTACCAAAAATAGTTGAGGACAAGGCGAAAGTTGCCAGCTATGAAGTTGCTTACTTCCTCCTTCAGTACGTTGGATGATATGAAAAGACTCTTGAAGGTTATGTTAAAAAGTAAGCAGCTGCTAAATTTGTTCATGGGAAAATCCCATCATTTTAATAATTGACAACTAAAAAGATTTTTCAGTCACTTCCTACGACAAAAATTGCAGATGACGGAAAAAGCAAGATGCCTGCACTGTGTGTACATGTCATCAGTCACAGGGGTCACCTCATGTGAATCAGTTGTATGTGCTCAAAATTTAACAAATTATCCATAATATTTGATGGTAACACCCGGGGATACAAAAGAAAATATTTCCAAAATGTTGCTTACTTAAAGTCAGACTTGTTCAGCTGTTGCATGAATGATAATGTTTACCTACATACATCATTTTCTGGTTCACACCGGTGCTAGTGGGGGTTTTGTTCATTCCGTGACATTCACCTGGTCAGCAGGTGTGACTCGGGCCACTTGGGATGGGCATCTTCCACCTGGCCGGATGAATGAATGGATCAAAGCCACATGTGACAATGCAGAACATTGGCCAGTCGTTATCAAACATGAGGTGCTGTAATTTGATCAACTCTGATTAAGTTTGCAACTGCATTCTGGCACGAGCTTGTAGAGTAGCACTGAAGTACAAGTGTCAACAGCTTTGTGGATCTAGTGTCTACCATCCTTTCTTTCTCAACAGTCCAGGTCATCACTCGGTCCTGTCAGTTAGCCTCAGATTCGGAGAGAACTGAAAATTTGTCAGTTGGTGGGGTGTGTAGGCCACACGCTCCCCTGTCACTTCAGTACCAACATCATGGCCATCTTGTTTTACAGTATGTCGTTGGCAACGACTGACCTTACCCCACCTCCAGATGTTGAAACCAAGTTGTGACAAAACAAGCCGAAGTGAGGACTTGCACAATGAACACTTTCAGTTTTAGTCAACCACTTGCATTTAGTTAGTGACTACACCTGTAGGAAAGCTTCATGCAAGAGATGGCAACTTGCATTTAGTTAGTGACTGCATCTGTAGGAAAGCTTCGTGCAATAGATGGCAACTTGCATTTAGTTAGTGACTACACCTGTAGTAAAGCTTCATGCAAGAGATGGCAACTTGCATTAGTTAGTAACTGCACCTGTAGGAAAGCTTCGTGAAAGAGATGGCAACTTGCATGTAGTTAGTGACTACACTGTAGGAAAGCTTCGTGCAGGAGATGGCAACTTGCATTTAGTTAGTGACTACACCTGTTGGAAAGCTTTGTGCAAGAGATGGCAACTTGCATTTAGTTAGTGACTACACCTGTAGGAAAGCTTCGTGCAGGAGATGGCAACTTGCATTTAGTTAGTGACTACACCTGTAGGAAAGCTTCATGCAAGAAATGGCAACTTGCATTTAGTTAGTGACTACACCTGTAGGAAAGCTTCGTTCAAGAGATGACAACTTGCATTTAGTTAGTGACGACACCTTTAGAAAAGCTTCATGCGAGAGACAGCAGATGATGATGAAAACTGGGAACCAGACACTCCATTAACAAAAACGCAATTTGATGTTGTTTGACCCCCCCCCCCCCCCCCCCCTCCTCCCTTCGCTGTGTTACTGGCACACTCAAAAAGCATCTATAGCTTAAAAAGTCTGGTGTTTGCTTTCAGATCCAGTTCGAAGACTTTTCCAGCAAACTTCATATTCCTGACATACCATACCACTCTTTGGAAGTGCTGTATGTTCAAGGGCGTCCCAACGTGAGCCATTTTGGGGTGGAAAGGGTGGAAGATTTTCCCACTCAGTTGATGACCACAGACACAGGAGTGTTCTTCAACAAAATGAGCAAGCAGAGCCCAGTGGAGAAGAAAGAGCACCTGGCTGGAAAGCCTGATGATGTGGAGGGAGACAGCGTGTGGAAGACGTTTCTGAACAAAGTACCTTCCGAATTGCAGGTATGTGTGATTCATGTTCATTTTTTCCTTTCCATTCCTTCTTCCTTAGATTCTTAGGTGCAAAAGTTACCTGTCTAAAGGTATTTTTAAATACCTGTTGTAAATCATTAGACATCTTTGAAACTGTTAGATTGCTTTCTCTCCTCTTTTTTTTTTTAAAAAATGTGTTTAAACATAATTGTGATGTTTACAGGCGATGAGATCATTTATACTTGAAATGTGATTTTACTGTGTGCATGTGTGTGTGTGTGTGTGTGTGTGTGTGTGTGTGTGTGTGTTCCCCAGTATCAAATTCCATGCCTTTGTTGTGAGGTTATTCCCATCTCTCTCTAACCTCCACCCAAGCTCTTTCTGTATTTTCAGTGTTCTTGATAGTTATAATGCGTAACTGGAGGTACTCTGTGCACAGACTTTGCAGTATGACACACAGATTGTCACACAGAGGGTTTCTGAGATGCTTAGTGGCAGCTTTGTTTCATATCAGAAGTTGTGAAAACTTTTAAGAGATGTAGCAACTCTCAGTGTCATTGATGAACATGGTCAAATACATCAACTTCAGAGCTCCAGCCCCTGATTTTCCAGTCTTCACATCGGTTGCGGGACAGAAGCGATCGTGGGTTTCATTTAGTGACTTTTGCTGCATAAATACTGGCTGGAGACAAGAGTCAGCCTCTGATTTCACCAAAGAGATCAGCTTAATCTTCGCTTCAGCATTCCCAGTGAAGAGATCAGCAAAGGTGGGAGTATAGGTACTGCTGCTTATTAAAGAGATCCTCGAAAACAGTTGCTGTGCGCATACTGCTGAAATAGATTGTCAGCACGTTAACTCCCTTTCTATCTTTCAGAAAAGTAGGCCAGTGTGCAGCTGATTCGTCAAAGTTTTGAAGTGGGGCTTCCTTCAAGTAGAAGTAGAATTTGAAGTGTTTAATTGGGCTGCCTTCAAATAGAAGTAGAATTTGAAGTGTTTAAGTGGGCTGCCTTCAAGTAGAAGTAGAATGTCGGTGACAGTGAACAGTCACAGTTTAAAATGAACAATTCCAAAGGTGATGCAAGGCCAGTGTGCGAGTTTTGAACATCCTAAAGAAGAAGTGGTAAAGTCCTTGATCAGCGGCAAGATTTAAGGAGAAAGTTACACGTAAGAGGCCCTCCCTTGCCCTGTCTCCCTCTTTGCCTTAACGTTTTTGTTCTTTCCATGGAGAAGAGTCTTGTTCTTTCCATGGAGAAGAGTCTTGTTCTTTCCATGGAGAAGAGTCTTGTTCTTTCCATGGAGAAGAGTCTTGTTCTTTCCATGGAGAAGAGTCTTGTTCTTTCCATGGAGAAGAGTCTTGTTCTTTCCATGGAGAAGAGTCTTGTTCTTTCCATGGAGAAGAGTCTTGTTCTTTCCATGGAGAAGAGTCTTGTTCTTTCCATGGAGAAGAGTCTTGTTTTTACCATGGAGAAGAGTCTTGTTCTTTCCATGGAGAAGAGTCTTGTTCTTTCCATGGAGAAGAGTCTTGTTCTTTCCATGGAGAAGAGTCTTGTTCTTTCCATGGAGAAGAGTCTTGTTTTTACCATGGAGAAGAGTCTTGTTCTTTCCATGGAGAAGAGTCTTTGTTCTTTCCATGGAGAAGAGTCTTGTTCTTACCATGGAGAAGAGTCTTGTTCTTTCCATGGAGAAGAGTCTTGTTCTTTCCATGGAGAAGAGTCTTGTTCTTTCCATGGAGAAGAGTCTTGTTCTTTCCATGGAGAAGAGTCTTGTTCTTTCCATGGAGAAGAGTCTTGTTCTTTCCATGGAGAAGAGTCTTGTTCTTTCCATGGAGAAGAGTCTTGTTTTTACCATGGAGAAGAGTCTTGTTTTTTACCATGGAGAAGAGTCTTGTTTTTACCATGGAGAAGAGTCTTGTTTTTACCATGGAGAAGAGTCTTGTTTTTACCATGAAGAAGAGTCTTGTTTTTTACCATGGAGAAGAGTCTCCATTCAAATTGAGAATTTTTTCCATGGAGGAATAAAGAGTGCTCTCCCTTCAATGGCCTTACCTTTTTCTGTAACTGACTTGGTCACTCATATACAGCATCCTGCTAATGGCGTCAGGCATTTTGATAAAGTGAAAATGATACATTTTAACAAAATGTCTTTTTTTTTTTTGTTGTTGTTGTTGAATAGGAGCTGATTTTTATCAAAGGGATCAGTCACAAATGCTAATTGTGAATGTGAAGATATTTTAGAGTGATTTTGTCAATGGATGAACCATGTTAAATTCCAGTTTGATTTTGGCCCATGCGTGATGCCCGTTCAGTTCAGTGACTTGTTTGCTTGCATCTGTCTATTACAGCTGAAGCTGTTGTTTGACAGCCGTAAAGACTTGCGCCTGGTGAACTGGCTGCCTACCCTGAGTACAGCTCCAACATGGAGTTACCTTCCTTTGTCTTGCACGACCGTCTCTACTTCATAAACGCCATAGAAACTGCTGCTTCAGCCATGGAAATGAGTGTCATTGGGGCAAAAAAAACGTTGCTCTATTAGCCTATAATCAGTGGTTTGGTCATTTTGATAAGATTAATGAGCTAGTTTTCCCATCAGGGGAGACGGTGGAGGAAAGAAAAGTGGACGAGTTGTAAATGGTTGCAGAGTGTGTTGGTGTGTGTGTGTATGTGTGTGAATAGTGACAGGTGTTTTGCATGTGTGGTGAGTGTGCGATAATGATGAAATTTGCTTCAATACACAGTAGTGCCTCAGTGTAACATGATGATGACGTATAAGTTTATGTCCGGATCAGGCTGAATTTTGAAACAGCTTTTTTTTGTTCTTTGTTTATTCTTTATAGTTATCATCAAAGAAATGCGCACTAATTAAAAATGGAATTATGAATGCAAGGATGATTTGTGTGTTTGGTTGCTAGACAACGTTATCAGAAGAATCACCTCTAGAAAAACTGGTTCAGTTCGATTATGCCATCCTATTTGCATTTTCGCATACTTGTGCAATCACAGACACTTCTTTCTGCCCCATCCCTCACCCTTCCTTTCGCGGCTAATCAAATTTCAAGCGTTGTCAGAAAATGATACATCACCTTGGTGATGACCTAGCTTACGAATATCGGTATCCAGAGGAAAATATTAAGAGTGCGTTTATGTATTAAAAGCTTTTTGTGACGTACAGTACACAGTATAACGTCCAAATGTTGGCAGTGATTCTCTGTCCACCTGACGCATCGTAAGCACATAGTGAAAAACATTTAGCGTTTTACCTGGGCAGCAGCTGATTGCGCACTAAGGACTCATGTATCGGATGCAAAAGTTCCTAAATCTTTAAAACCTGAGGTTTACATGTTGACCATGGTTGGAAGGTCACTAAAGTTGATTTTAACCCCTCACCACGGAGGTCATGTTTTTCATCCATGGTTTGTTAGTGTGTATGTAGTCTGTCAGATGGAGAATGCGCACAGGGAAGAAGAAAAAAAAAAGCAAAAAAGCAAAAATCCTGAACAGACTGAAATGAAACTTGATGGTGAGGTGGTGTGTGGCAAAGGAGCAAGCTCTTTAATTTTCGATCCAATCCGAATCAGATTGTGGAGGCTGTGAAATGGAGTCTGAGTTTGGATGTGGTGATCTTGGCCCAGGAAGTCATGTTTTCACCTTTGTCTGTTGGTTTGTCTGTCTGCCGACAAGATTCCGCAAGACCTGGTGAATCAGTTTTGATGAAACTTGGTGGAAAGAAGACAGTATTGTCCAAGGACAAACTCACAAAATCTTGGTATGTATCAGGATCAAAAGGCAGAACTGAGACTTTTTTTTTCACTTTAGTAACATTACAAGATAAAGCGTATTCCAAAAATTTTTAATAAAGTCCTTGAGAAATAATGCATGGATATAAAGATCAGGTTTATTTGATGCACTGAAGTCTGTGAACTTGTTCAATGTGGTACAGATCCAGAGTACAACCCTGATGTAATAATGATTAAAGTGATATTGATAGAGGGGAGGAAGAGGGGATGGGGGGGGGGGGTATTTATCCAGTCACTGCACACTAACATGTTCAGCTAGACTCTGGTTGCCAAGTGAGGAGCGACTGCAGGCAGAAATCTAAAAAAATAAGAAAAATTATAGATAAAGCTCCACCAAAAGTTGAATCAACACCTATCCTGCACCGAATAGGATGAAGATAAGTGACTGATCGTTCATTTTCATTGTCCTGAGTCATGTGTATCTTGCCGGAAGAAGACCTAAGAGGTTGAAACGTGTCGTGTTTTGTCTTGTGATTCATTTGTGTACAGCTTTTGACCGAATTTTATCAATAATGTTTCAAATTTGAGCTCGAGTCAGTTGGACTGTGGCAGAGGTCTGCGATCTCCCCTCTGCCCTTCTAGTCCTTGCTGTTTTTTAAAATTGCCGGGATGAGCTCTGAATGAGCTGGGATAAGGGTGGAGGCAGGTCAGCAGGGTGAAAAATTTGTCAGATTTCAGTTGTTGTTGGGCACAGTTGACATGCCGTGTATCCAAAGCATCTTTGTTCTTCGCTATTTGTATTTTGACTTTGGCCGTGCTTTGAGGTGAGCGTTTGAAATGAAAATAGTTTTTGCACTTCACTACTGATCTGCTGAGTTTGGTGATGGGTGCATTAGTAGAAAAAACACATTTTTGTAACCCTTCCTGGAAAAAGATGACTAGTGACATCAGTGTTCTTTGGAGAGGAAGTGTTTCTTTTATTCTTCAGTTCTTACCAGACATAGGACAGAATGTACAGAAATGTACTTACTCTTTTTTTTTTCATTATTTCTTATTAGTGCCTCTGCTTTGGTGAGGAAACGGATATCTATTTTGTGTCTGAAAAAGTACTGCATATCTCATGCAGAAATGTTTCAAGTCCTTATATGTTGTGCGTTTTTATGATTTCATATTATCTTCTTTCAGTGTTAATTTTTTTCCCCTATCTCTTTGTCTGCATGTGTTCTGGTGGTGGTTGTTGGTTTTTTTTTTTTTTTTTCTATCGAGGTATAAGGAACAGTTATGTGTATGTCTTACAGATAAGCTGTTGATACGTTGAAGATCCTGTTTACTGTGTTTTTTGGTGCAACCATGATCTCTCAAATTTATTTGATTGAAATGATTGAACTTTGATTTTGAAAACAAGAGAAAAAAAATTGTTACTCTCAGAGAAACTGTTGATCAGAAACACACACATGCGCTCTCACACACACACACACACACACACACACACACACACACACACACACACACACACACACACACACACACACACGCACACTCTCTCAATCAATCAATCAGTTTGTAACATCTCACAAGATTGAATAACATGCACAGTATAAAAAAAAAAAAAAAAGGAAAAAAAATGCTGTGCATGACCAATAGATACTCTGTTATATTAATGAAATGCATGTGCAATAGTCTAGCAAGGGTCAAAACTACACTCAGACTATTGCAAATCCTGGTGCCATTTCTTATCCCTGAACCTGTTGGACTGAATGAGACATGTGGAAGTGAGAGAGGAAGGTGGGCCGAGTGATTCAGATGTGGGCAAGAGAAGAAAGACATGAGGTTTTTTTTTTTTTTTTTTACCTTAATTGAACATAATTGGTCAATTATCCTTTATATTGGAATCAAAACAGAGCCTACTTCTTTTTTGTACACCAGTGTGTCTTTAACATACTGGAGTTGTCTGTATTTTGTGAAAACTGGTAGATAAACACAGCCAAAAATACCTGCAGACAGGGGGGAAAGAGTGAGAAAGAAACTGTAGGCAATGATGATTGGAACTCTCTCTCCATGATATTGACAAAAACGCATTTTTCCCATGCAGTGTTGACCTATAAATCATCAGGTGAAAATAATTTTATTTCATGTAATAATTGAAAATATTCTTTTTTTTTTTCAGACTCTTAACAACTACATATTCTGTGCCAGTGATTTGTAATACACACACTGCCTTTTTCAAAATTTCGATTTTTTTTTTTTTCTTTTTTTGTATGTAAACAGTTTTGTGTCTTTGATTTAAGATTTCAATCATTGCTATAATCTTTTTATTGTTGGAAATATGTTTTGAGATTCATCATTTGATTCAGGTCTTGTAACACTTTTCTCCCAGGGTATGTATCATTATTCTGTATCTTAGATGATTTACATGTTACATGATCAATAATGGAATATGATTCCCATTTGTGATTAGTGTATGGCTCGTGAATCTTTCAGATGATGTTCTGGGGTGTAAGGTGGTAGTATATACAATTTACATCGCTTGAATAGAATGCATGAACAGCGGCTTTTTTTCTTTCTTTTGATCGGTCTCTTGTGATAATTAGGTGACCAAGACACAGAGAGGACTTTTTGAGCCATGTTGAGTTTTTAGATTGTTTATTCCTTTGGGATTTATGTGGTGTGGAGAAGGTTGAAACATTTGTACATCACAACTATAACTTACTCTTCGTTACACACTTTTTATTCTTTTCTTCTTGTTGTTGTTGATTGTGTTGCCGATCAATTTTACACTTCTGTGTTGACAGTGGAGAAGGTGGAAATATTGTATCATACTTTATGCTTTCTTGCTCACATTCTTGCTCCTTTTGTTGTTGTTGTTGTTGCTGGACACTCTTTTTATAACCTTTCATACTTGTGATGTAGAGAGGGGTAAGGTACTTGTATATCTCTGTTCAGTATTTTGATTTCATATGATACACACACATATATATATCTGCATGGGTGTATGTGTGTATATATATATATATATATACACACACACACACACACACACACATATATATATATATATATATATATATATATAATCTTTTGTTCTCTCTCTCTCTCTCTGTCTTTGTAATGCTCTGTCCGTTTTCTGTTACATTTGTGATCAGTAAAACAATACATTCTGCTGTTTCTGTTTTCAGTGTGGATTTAGTCATTATGATCAATCCTGAGAGACTGACCTGTCTTGTTTGAAAACAATTTTGCTGCATTGCCAAGAGTATTTGGAACTGTTTACATGCAGGCTTTTTTGTTTTGTTGCTTGTCTGGTTTGGGTTTTTTTTTTTTCTTTTTGCAGTTTTTATATTCCATATCCCCATAAAGTCATCAGCATTCTTCTAATCTCTCTCACTCTGATTCCATAGTACACTGCACACCTAGTCCCGTCCTGTCACAGTACCTGCACCAGCATGCAGTTGGGGGGAATCTGTGGCAAATTAGATTGTCATGAAGCCACCCACCAGAGTAGACGGTGCAGAGCTGCTAAGTCATTCAGTTGAAATTTCCTGAACGTGCTCTGGCCCAGACATTCACCACTGGTATTGAAGACAAAATTTGCTCAGTCATAGGGCAAGTGTGAGTGCGCTCCTCCCCCTGTTGCGCTCTTGTCTTCTTCTCCACCACCCTTACCTGGAGATGACTTCCACAGGTGTGTTCAATTACATTCTGCACAGAAATTTAGCAAAGCAAACATTTTTTGATGTTCACAGTTGTGTGTAACAGTTGTTTAAACCAAGTACTGTTGATGAACAGTTGTGAATGACAGACGGTCTCTTGTATGAAGTAAAAGATGGCCTACAGGTGAGGGAATTCCAGAAATGATCTCTGCAGGCGGTATACTTGTGTGTCCCTCAGCTGGATGATTTGCTCAGGGACTGTCAGTCTGCTGTGTTGGTTGATGAAAAATACCTGCTCAGCTGTTCATTGCAGGTCTTGATGTTACCTTATTGTCTGTATCCCATTGTCTGTGTACCCTGTAGTCCATGAGCCCCTTTGTTTATGTGTCCCACCATCTCTGTGTCCCATTGTGCTCATACCGTCGTCTCTGTGCTTCCATTGTACATGTGGCCCATATTCCTTGAACCCAATTGTTCATGTATCCCATTGTCAACTGACCCCCATTGACCTTGTATCCCATTGTCCCTGTATCCCTCAGACCTGTTAACTCATACAATTTCGCAATATTTTGTTCACATTTGGTGAAAATACAATGAATATGACAAAGTGAAAAAAAATGTGCTACAAACCAAACAAAACAAAACAAGATCTGCAAAGTTCTTGAGCTGTAATTGCACTTTTGGTGTCTAACCATTGTTTCAGTGGGCTCTGACCATACTGTGGTATCTCTTACGTGTGGCTGAGTCTGTGCCTTTCAAAGACATGCCAGTATGATGGAACAATGGCGCAGGCACTGCAGCCTATGAAATGGAAAAAAAAAAAGTAAATAAATAGAAATTCAAAGATTTTGTAAAAACCAGGCAAGAGCCTGAATTTGTGCCAGAGCATGCTTATAAATCAGGTTTGAAAAGTAATTTGTATTGCAGGAAAATATCTTTACAGTAGGTTCTGGAAGATCAGGAATATCATTACCTTCTTCCGTCTGATGGCAGATGAAAGCAAGTTTCTCACCCTCTGTCACACATTCATAAACGTGCATACACACACACACACACACACGCACCCTCCCCCCACCCTGAAGCCTTCCATGGGAAGTAAATCTGATAGTGCCGGGGGGGGAGGGAGGGGGGTCTTTTCATGGGAGGCAAATCTGATACTGACAGGGGGGGAGCCTTCCATGGGAGGTAAATCTAACAAAGGGGGAACAATGTTGCAGAAAACCAGTCTTTTTATAGCAGAAAGTCTTCATTAACTCGGATTTGAGTGAGGTCAGATCTTTCTGCTTTATTTCACCTCTCTCATGGATTTGACATGCCTTTCCATCCACCTTCCTTGGTCTTTGTTCCTTTGGCATTCCCTGTTCCTCTGCAACCAAACTTGTACACATCGGCAGGTAATCTGCTGTGTCGTTGCTTGTTTTTATAGGTTCCATATGATTATACATTTGCATTGTCTTTTGTGACAGGATTTGATACTCCCCCCCCCCCCCCCCCCCCCCTTACCCCCTTACCTTCTCCATTTTTTGTTGTTGTTGTCTGTGTGTGTGTGAGACAACCCTGAGATGATCCCCTGGGCTCCAGTTGGCTGTAATCATTGAACGTAAAAATTGATATTATTTGACACCAGTTCATTTTTCCAGCCCCATGTTTTTCATTCTGAAGTTGGAAGGGTCCTTATGCCCATGTCTTCATCAGATGGAAGGACTTGTGGTCGTATGGACGTAGAGTCAGTTATCTGCTGAAATCCAGCTGTGACAAGAACTGATCGGTCCTTAGTAGTTACTGCTTGATTACATTTTTTCTCCAGCTAGTCTGGTTTACCAAATTTTGCCACATGGTCATTTTGTGAAAGTCGTTATCACACTCAAACATTTTTTTTTTCGTATGTTTGTTTAATTTGTTACAAATATTTTCTACCCAATTGATTTTTCAGTTAGTCTATGACCAGATCAGTTGTATGTACACCTGCATGTTTCAGAATTTTATCCAGTTGTGAGAGTTGTCTTCTCTAAACATACCTCTTCATAAGCACGCATGTCACAAAATCTGTTGCTAACTCACAGTATAAAACTCTTTTTTTCTATATCTTGCAAGTTGTAGATGTTAGCTCTGAGGATTCCACATTGGTGTCCTTAAATTAATCTGAGGATTAGCTGTAACGCGGCAATACAGATAGTTTGTATATCTGATCAATCATTCAGTGGGAGGCAGGGATTAGTTTGTGTATGTTCATAGTAGGGTAGAATGCTGAGATTACTGACATTGAATGTGAAATGAATGTTTTGGAAGCATGTCTTAAGCTAGATTGATGTGAATAGAGATGAATAGTCGTCGCTGTTGAAATAGAGGCTTGGTGTGTGTTGAAAATGACGTTTTTGTTTGTGTTGTTCACTGGTTCATGTAGTATTGTGAAATGGATGTTTTAAGTGTGAATCAGTACCTGTTGTACACCTGTCGCTGATGATATTCAATGCTGCTCATTTGCTGTGAAGAAAAGAATGGGAATATATCTGTTACATGTGTACAAGTAAATATCCACACACATGCATGCACACTCTTAAACATGCATAGTAATGTACACACTCTCATGCTTATTCTTATGCAATCATGTGCTTATGCACACACACACACACACACACACACACACACACACACACACATACACGCACATGCACACACTCAGATACGTATCACACCAGTAACCACAATTCTTATATTACAGAAGACAGCAAATACATGTATTTGTATGTGTTCTGAACGTTACACGTACAAGTGAGAGGTCACTGAATAAAGTAAATATTAAGAATATTAGGATTGCATGTTTCAGATTTGTTTTAAAAGTGATTAAAAGAGTTTATTTCAGTTTGCTCTGTGTCTCCTTGATCAGAATGCATGTGTTCCTTCATGGGTATGAAACGTGATAGAAAGACAAATGTGAATAGAGTGTAGGTGAGGGGGGGAATAACTTGATTTTGCAGCTGTGGTTATTTATTTTTTCATTCTTAAAACACCAAGGTGAACTACATAGTTCTGGACAACATACGCCATGTTGCATTGCTTCGCATGAATGGCATGCTCTCAGAATTTATATGATCGAAGAGAACAAATTTGTTTGGTGGAGGCTGGAAAGGGGACAGGGAGTTAAAATATTGAGTAGATTGTTTTCAGTGATATCAACCACAATTTGATATTATAGTCTTTGTGCTGTGCGCGTGCATTCACGTGTGTGCGTGCAAGTGTGTATGTGTGTGTGTGTGTGTGTACGTGCACAAACACACGCACATATGTGTGCTAGCATTGTCACATACAAACAAGTGCGCACTCCCAGACACAAAAAAACAAGGCCAGTGTTGATACATTTAGGGGATTTATGGCATTTCCTTGCTTGCATCGGCGATTCCTCGCTTTCATCCACGAACACGCAGTTTTAACAGGCCACACTTTCATATGCTGCCTTTTCTTCACTCACTCAGGAAATGAGGAAGCGAATGCATGAATGGAATGTTGAAATGATTTTTAATCAATCCTACGGAATGTTGAAATGATTTTTTAATCAAACCTGTTTGAACTTCCTTTAAGTCATGGGAACATGAATGGAGGAAAAACAACACAAAAGAGAACAAAAATATCAATAGATATGGAAATCAGAGAGAGAGAGAGAGAGAATTATGAATGTGAAGAAAGAGAGAGGAAATGACTTAAAACAGACACAAACACGCTTGTCTCGGAGACTCTCACTTCACGAGACATTCACACTTAATGTGAATGTTACTTGGGCCTGAGATCGGGTTTCCAGGGGTGATCTACATCCCTGTGCTGTCAGAAGTCACCGTTGCTGAACATGGATAAACGCAACAGCCGGAGGGATACATGCCGATGAGCTACCAGTGGGCACTTCTATCCTTGTAGGAAGTTGACGAGAAGCGTCACGTCAACCACACACACTCTGGTGCGAGATCTTTTAAGTGTCCCTTTCATCATCTTTCTCACAAAAATCATGACAAAGGTACATCTGTTGTCCACACAAACCCATTAAAACGCTGAAGGGATGTGACACCACATCAGTCGCTTTGTGTCTCTGAGCCATCATGCGTAAAATCATACCCACAGCAATCCTACGATCAGTGAAAAGGACGAAAGCGGTTTGGGTCAACTATATATATATACATACAATGTACATAATCGACACAAGTACACTGGCAGAGAATACAGTTAGGGGCCCTAGCACATTCGTGATATGGTTGGGAGGTAAAAAGAAAAAAAAATAACACTTTATTATGTTGGTTTCACAAATGCCTTTTTTTTTGTTGACGGTGGGCAAAGCTGCTTTGGATGCGGCCGCCAGCGGCATCTCTGATGAAAACGGTGAGGTCGGTTTTGGTGAACCCGTGCGCTAACACAGATTACCTCCCTTTCAGTTTTCCTTGGGCTCTTTCTTTCTTTCTTCTCTTTTTTTTTTTTTTTTTCATTTTTTTTTCATTTCAATCCGTGGATCCACTGTGCTCATTATATCCACACACACACACACACACACACGACGCGCGCGCGCGCACACACACGTGCACACAGAATTATGCAGGCACGCCGCAGCGTGCGCACGCATGCAGGCACAAGCGCACCCCTCTCTCTCTCTCTCTCTCTCTCTCTCTCACACACACACACACACACACACACACACACACACACGCACGCACACACACACACACACACACACACACACACACACACACACACGGACAAGTA
>JADBJO010003531.1:195569-203008 GCA_016801955.1 Conus betulinus
CATGCTAACAACTCCCCCCCCCCAACCCCCACCCCCCCACACACCGCCTCCCCCCACACAACACACACACACACACACACACACACACACACACACACACACACACACACACACACACACACACACACACACTTAGTAAAAATTACAACACACGTAAAACATCAATTTGCACGACGTAAGAACATTCTCGCTACCTTTTTTGACATTCGTAAAGCATACGAACAAGTGTGGCACAAACGACTAATGTACAAAAAAAAAGAATATTGGAATCAGCGGGAATATGTACAATTTTATTAGGCACATTCAAACAAAAATAGGAAATACATATTCCAACCCAAGACCTTTACAAATGGGTTTACCCCAAGGTTCAGTAATATCTCCAATATTATTTAATATTTTAATTTCTGATCTTCCTAACAGTCTTTCTAAAGATATTGAAGTGGCTCAATTTGCTGATGATATATGCCTATGGACAAAAGTGACAATGAAAAAGAATACATCATCAAGATCACTGAATTACATCAAAATAAAATATCAACATGAACTAAATAAGATCAATAACTTTTTAAATGAGAACGGCCTTTCTCTTTCCCCAGAAAAAACAAATATGATTCTTTTTAATTCTGGTTACGATCCAGGACAACTTCCTACTTTTACGTTGGATGGCATTGTTTTAAACTATGCAAAAAGTGTTAAATTCTTGGGTGTTATCTTAAGCAATAAATTAACTTGGAACACTCATATTGAATACATTTTAAACAAAGCAAGAAAAAGCTTAAAATTTCCTAAAATAATTAGCAAACAATCTTGGGGACAGGATTCGAAATCATTAACCATTTTAGCAACTGCCCTTATTCGCTCTAGACTAACTTACGCTCAAGAAGTATTTTTTAATGCACCTCAATACCTTTTAAATAAACTTCAGAGCACTGACTGCAAAGCGTATAAAATTGCCCTTGGGGTTCCCACACATACATCTAATTTAGGGACCTATAATGAAGCAGGGATCTTGCCCCTTTCAGAACTTCGGAAAGCTTCTACTTCAAAATTTGTCTTAAAGAGCTTCTCACAAAACAATTTTTGCTCAGAAGAAGTATGTTTAAAATCAGAGAAGGATTTTGGAAAACGTGCCAAAAAACATACAGTCAGCAAGGTCTATTTACTCATTTTCCTCTGATCTTCTAAAGGATACCAAAATAGATAAAAAAACATAGCCCAAAAGCCCACGTATTCACCTATTCCAAAATGGGAACACTGTAAAGCCTCCTTTGATATTGATTATACAGATGTTTCAAAAAAAGGATTGTCCACATATCTTAAGAACATCTGTTTACACTCATTTAGAAACTAAAGTACAATCATCATTTGAAAATTTTTACAGATGGCTCAGTGCTAGAAAATAATAACACGGGAGCAGCCTTCATAATCCCTAGCCTCAAAGTACAAAAGCTCTTCTATCTTGGTAAAACAGTTATCGATATTCAGTGCAGAATTACTTGCTATACTTAAATCGTTAGATTTTATTCTAAATTTTCCAATAAAAAGTTCACAAATCTTAATAGGTGTTGATTCTAAAGCAGCAATCTACTCGATTAAGTCTGCATGTCCTTCAATCCGACTTGATATGATATTTGAAATTCATCACATTATTCACCTTTTGGATCGACTTCATTGCCTTTACCATATATTTTAAACAATTATTCTGTTCTTGGCTCAGTTTGTAAGTGTTTGTTAAATAGTTCAATTGGCCCTTGTCTGTAGATCTTATCACTTCTCACTTAAAAATAGTCAAGGTGGAAAGGGATGGGGGATGAGGGGGGGTGGGGGTGGGGGGGATGTCGTATTCTATCGTTAATGGAATAATAATACACTTCATACACACTTGCATACTTCATTCACCCACACATAAACTGTCTGAATCACTATAGTGGAAGGACATTAAACCGACGACCCTACACACACACACACACACACACACCCTCCTCCCCTCACCCCAACCCGTAGTCGCCGTCTGTGCCTCCCTCCTACCTTCTCCTCACTGACCTTGACCCCTCCCTTTCACCCCGTCGCCTCTTTCCCCTGAATTTAATCACTTAGTTAAACACCGACATAGTAGAAAACCCTGGCTGCCGCAGTCTCGCTTATTCCAGTACAAAAGGACTCGCTGGGTCGTTTTTGGCTTCGCCTTCACCCATCTGATCCCACGACTTGTAGACGTAGAGTAAATCAATGGTTTTTTTCTGTTTTTTTTTTTGTTTGTTTGTTTTTCTGATAGCCCAGCCGAACGCGGAAGCGATCAACATCAAAGCTGAAAGCATGTTTAAAAAGAATATCAAGTATAAAGTAGAAGACCACCGGGGGAGAGCGTAGACCTCTATGGAGGTCGAACGGATCCTTCATCCGTTCTGTTATCCAAACCCGTACCAAAACTGCAGGGATTTGTTCTTGGTCGACAATCCACCTGCCCACCAAGTTTCGTTTAAAATCGGTTGGTTAGGTCTTGCATAATCTTGCCGAGAGGATGACAAACCAGTGCATCAAGAAACGGAGGTAAAATATTAACCTCCGTGGTGTCCGGATAATGAAAGAATTACCAACTTAAAAGAATACGAGTTGATTTTTTAAACCGCCGGCAAAAAGACAGGTTGATTCGCAGTCACGTTTCAACACCACCCCGCAACGATGTGATTTACGTTATCGTAGTCCTCAGTACGGGGTTATTCAGTGTGGTGTCCTGCTCAAGCCGATTTCCTTCTCCGATTTTCTTCTTCATCGAATTTTCTTTCTGTCCAGAGCAGACTGAATTTGATTAGAAAACGTCCTAAATGTTCTACAAACACCTGCTACCACATAAGTCAGTATAGGTCTATATCAACTATTTCGGCCTTAACATTTAACGGAAAAATATTCCTTCACCGGAAAGTTACTGGAAGGTTGAGGGGTGGGGGTGAGGTGGTGTGAATAAGGGGCCCTTAATGTTGGTTTGCCAGAAATACATTTCCATTGTGTGTGTCTTACACACACACACACACACACACACACACACACACACACACACACACAAATGATTGGTCGGAAGCCCTTATAATTTGATCTTTAAAAGTTTAAGTACTACATCCGCCAAACATGAACAAACGAATTACAAGACGATTTGAAATTTGCCAGAAATACATTTCCATTGTGTGTGCTTTACACCTAAAAGACACAAATGGCTGGCCTGTGTTTTAGATTCCGTTGAGAACATTCTGATTTTGACACACAGAAATCTGTTGTGGCAGTCTTAAGTTATACCATACAATAAGCCAACATTCACAGAAACGCCTCTTACGTTTAAAGGCTTAGGAGTGAACTGACTATTTACCCAAAACGGCGTGAACCTGCACATCCATGATGATTTCAAGCTTATCCGGAACGAGATATGTCGTGAACTAAAACCGGATCTATCACCGAAACTGTCAAGCAGCGTTATCATGCAGTGAGATTACCTTGCCTAGAGACCACGGGCTGCCGAAAGCAAAAGTTTGAGCACAATCGAACCGGTTACTCAGTAGCAGATGTGTTGTCACTTCCAACACACTGTCCAAGCTTGTTTAGCTGTTGGCTATTAAATGGGTACGCTGTGGGTTCCTCTTTGGGAACGAGGAAGGTACAGCAGGTGGTGGAGGAGATAGGCACACCTTCGTGAGACTGGTCACCACAGAAGTCGATGTCTTGCCAACCTTTTTTTTGTTTTCTTGTAAGTCATGGAAGATAAAAGATTTCATGACCAATGTCAAAGAAATAAACGTGTATTTCAGTGAGGGCCTGTTTATTCATTGACCTCGAATGGTTTACATAGGGCGGCTGCTGACTCGACAAAATCCATTCCTTATACGGTTGTCAAATTAAAAATAAATAAATAAATAAATACAAAAGAAAGAAAGAAAAAGGAAAAAAACTTATGAAACCAGTCTAGCAAAACATTCAAAAGTTGCCTTTTCTTCAGTAACACCATAGATCATATGAAAAATATTTATCTCTTTCGGGAGCTCAAGAATCACATCTTATGGAGCATCAATGGCTAAGGGTTGCACAGAGTCTGACTATAACACATTTTTGTCTGACATCGTACAATTCACTATGCTCTACAAGAACATGCATTCAGTAAGTGGTGCGTCACATGGCGTGTACTGCTCTTGGGGCTCATGTGAAAGGACATAATTATTGATGATTTGATTTTAAACATATGTCATGCATGATGTGCACATAGCTTTCACATACATAGAGCACAGAGCCGGAGCGGTCAGCCGTAAGCTTGGTGACAATATCCAGAACAACAGCAGTTACTATCTACTGCAGAAACGTGTTATTGTGATATTTTTAAGGGGTTTAGAAAGAAGAAGGGTTGCAAAAGTTGTAAATCCTTGCACCCTTTTAAGTTTCCTCACTCTCACACATGGTTATATTGAGAGAGAGAGAGAGAGAGAGAGAGAGAGAGAGAGAGAGAGAGAGAGAGAGAGAGAGAGACAGACAGACCGACAGACAGACAGACAGAGACAGAGACAGACAGACAGACAGACAGACAGAGACAGAGAGAGAGAGACAGAGAGAGAGAGAGAGAGAGAGAGAGAGAGAGAGACAGACAGACAGACAGACAGATATACAGACGCAGAGAGAGAGAGAGAGAGAGAGAGAGAGAGAGAGAGAGAGAGAGAGATCCCTGAAAAACTTAACTGGTATATACTGCGCTCTTAGACTAGATAACTTGCAGCAGCATAAAACAAAATGCAGTTCGTCTTCTTTTCCATCATTGCAAAGTGGACAAGTCAGATCCATCCCAGTATGTTTTATAGTAGCGATACCGGTGTTGTGCAATGTCTGAGATTCCAAGTCGAAATTTGGTCATAATTAACTTCAAGTGTACGCCTAAATCCATTTGCAGATAAAGTTTGACATCGTGAACTGTACAAATGTCCGATACATGATAAATCTATCACTATTTTTGACGTGAGCGTCCCATTCTTGCCACCTGCACGCAATCAATCTTTCTTTAAATTCACAAAGAAATAATCTATCATTCTGCACGCCTTGGTTCATCCAAACATAACAAATCCAAAAATTTATAATTGACTACGAATATTTGACACCCAGTTTTTCTTTTATCTCTTACATCTAGGTCATATAACATCACATAAGCTTTCCGTGGTAATCTATGATCATTCATTTTAGTTAATTTCAACCAGTATCGAATACAGCTTAATACAGAATTTATGTAAATAGGATATCTATTGGTCTCTCCATAAACAAGGTCATGGGGGTGTTCGCATTTCGACTCCTAAAAATTTCTTTAAGGCAAAAAGATGTACTTTTTCACAATGGCGGGCTGCAACGTCCAGTCCCCAAAGTTCTGCACCGTACTGAGCAATGGGCTGAACCTGGGAATCAATAACTTCAACAACAAATCTAAACTAGAATTCTTGAAAACATGAAGTTTTCTCATAATACAAAGCAGAGCTTTCTTTGCTTTACTTACCAGGTCATTGCATGCTAATGTGAAGCTGAGTTTTGTTGTAAAGAATATACCCAAGTATTTATAAGCATTTACCACAGGCATCACAGCATGGTTATACGTCCAATGTTCTCTTGCTGCTAAATAACCACCTTTTCTGAACACAATTATATTGCTCTTACTTAAATTCACTTTCAAATCAAGAGAAAAAGCTGCGCGTTGCAGACTATTTAACTGGGTTTGCAAACCAATCATTGTCTCTGATAACAGTACACACATCATCTGCGAGTAGTAAGATAAAGAGTTCAAAATAGTCGATTGTAAACATTGCACCATGCTTACCATTTTGAATTTATTTTCTATGGCAAGTTCATTAATAAACAAAAGAAAATAAAACCGGACTGCACACATCACCTTGCTTGACACCATAAGTGCCACATGATAAAATCAGTTAATTTATAACCACACCGTACCTTAACTTTAACATTATTATACATACTTTTAATGCAATGGTATAGATTACCATTTATACATTTTTTTTTTTTTACTAGAACTGACCAAAGAATTTTTTTCCTATTTATAGAATCAAAAGCTTTTTCAAAATCAATAAAATGCAACATATAATTTTTTTCTGTCGAAAGAGAGAACTGTTTTTGAATAAGAGCTAACAAAGTAAACATGTGATCAATAGTCGAATAGTTCTTTTTGAACCCTGCTTGGTATTCCCCAGTAATGTTATTTTTTCTTCAACCCACTCTTGTAAACGATGATTGATAACTGTACTATAAATTTTACTACTAATATTGCATAGCGAAATGCCCTGTAATTGTTAGGATTGTTGACATCACCTTTTTTGTACAGAGGAAATACAATACTTTCTGTCCATGTGTCAGGGAATATACCTTTCTGAAACAAAGCATTAAAAAATATGACAAAGAAATCTGCAACACAATCACCACCTGCATTTTTTTTAACAACTCTCCAATTATTCCATCCGGTCCAGCAGCTTTTTTCATTTTAATCTTTTTCTAATTGCTAAAAGAACTTCCTCTTTTGAAATTGGTCGATTAAAATAATTATCATTATCATCAACATTAAATTCGTCATCATCTGCTTCTTTTCTTTTTCGAGTAAATTTTTTGAAGTGTTGAAACCAGTCATCCAGAGTGATATCATTATTAATGTGTTTTTTCTTTTACATGAAATTTTATTTACATTTTCCCAAAATTGCTTTTGATTATTCACAGAAGATAACAATTCATTTAACAACGACTTATGAAAATCGTTCTCTTTGCGTTTTAACAGATGCTTATACTCTCTACGTGCGATACAAAAAGCATTTTCGTCTTTGTGATCTCCTGTTCGACGGGATGTTCTGTAAAGCTTTCTTTAATTTTTTTTCTTTGTTGTCTTACATTCATGATCGTACCAGTCATCTGATTTATCATTGTCACCAGTGCTGATTTGCTTATTCATGCATTCAGCGCATCGCTTAATACAATCATTAAAAGTAGACAAAGCCTTGTCAATATCATAGTCGATTAAGTGTACAGCCAGCTCTAATGATCTACGAGATTCCTCAGAGTGTAATGAGTTAATAAACACTGGCGCTGCATCACTGTTCCAGACTATCCTATTTAATGTTTGCTTCACATCTGGAGATTTCATACTGCCATGTTCTTCCGAAAAATTTAAGTGTACGACAGGACAGAGACAGTACGAGGACAGAGAGAAACAGAGAGAGAGCGAGAGAGAGAGAGAGAGCGGATAAGATAGAGAGAAAGAGAGAGAACAGACAGACAGGACAGACAAAAAAAAACGCAGAGAGAGATAGAGAGAGATAGAGAGAGAGCAGACGAGAGAGAGAGAGATGAGAGAAGACGAATTCCACTTAGCACGTAGTTAACTATAGACATTGCGGTTGATTTAAATCAAATGTTGACATGGTCGT
>JADBJO010003531.1:214408-226908 GCA_016801955.1 Conus betulinus
TTTGTGGGTAAACCAAAAAAAAAACAAAAACAAACAAAAAAAAACTTTCGGTTCAAAACGTCAGCCTGCAACAAAACGTCGATGGTGGCATTCTGTATCAACGTTGCGGTTTAATATGCCCTCCTGGTACAAAATGTCACTCTGGTAAAAAATGTCACCCGGTTCAAAATTTCTCCACATAAGTCACCCCGCAACAAAATGTCACCCTAGCAAAAAAAGTCGCCACAAAAGTCACCCTGCAACAAAAATATCACCACAAAAAGTTACCCACCGCAACAAAGTGTCACCCGGGTACAAAATGTCACCATAAAAATTTACCACACAACAACTGTTACCCTGGTACAAAATTTTGCCGCAAAAAGTCACCCCGCAAACAAAATGTCACTCTGGCACAAGATGTCTCACTACAGTATGTTACCCTGGTACAAAATCTTATCCGGCACGAAATGATACCCAATACAAAATGTCACCCCGGTGCAAAATTTCACTGACACGTGTGTGTGTGCGTGTGCGTGTGCGTGTGCGTGCGTGTGCGTGTGAGTTTTATTTGTTAAAATTGTGAAGTGCCTAGTGACCTACCTTGTTAGGAGAAGTGCTGTAGAATTTGTCCTCGTTGTGATGATGATGATGATGATGATGATGATGATGAGTTTCAAATACATTCTGTGTCCCCGGTAACGAACGGTTCACTCAATTTCAGGCCGATTGCATAATTCAAAATCTGTTTTTTTTTTTAAGGGGAACAGTTTGCTTTCAATTAATGTGAAGACCGGAAAATGTCCTTTTTTTTTCGGGGTGTTTTGTTTTGTTTTGTGTGGTTTTTGCTTTTTTTCGTGCTTATTTAACTCTCAGTTTTTTGCATGTCGTCTAGATTTAAACAGGTTTGCGTTAAATGTATTCACAGACTGTGCGTATGTAATGCGCGTGCGCGCTCACATAAACATTCTTATAGTGTGTGGTGTGTGTGTGTGTGTGTGTGTGTGTGTGTGTGTGCGTGTGCGTGCGCGCGCGCGCACACACGTGTATGCATAGAATGCTGAATGCCTGTATGAGAGAGAGAGAGAGAGAGAGAGAGAGAGAGAGAGAGAGAGAGACAGACAGACAGAGACACAGAGACAGACAGAGGGGGAAGGTGGGCTGGATGGATGAGAGAGAGAGAGAGAGAGAGGAGAGAGAGAGAGAGAGGGAGAGAGAGAGAGAGAGAGAGAGAGCTAATCATCAATCCTCTAATTTTGAAAGCAACAATGATAGTTCACTATACGTACCGAATTACAAAACAAATGCCAAGTTCTTGTTACCGCATAATGTTTTTCACTGTGTCACCCTCCGACACTGAGAGATTATTCAAGAAAAAGCAGGATGATCTAATCATGACATTTTTGTGACGACAATTTCTTATGACGGTGAGACCATATTCATAGAGAAGATAAATTCGCCTTTCTTTCGCAGTTCGGAAAATAAAATGTACTATGGTGACACATGTACAAAGATGGTGCCGGCGGAATAGGACACGAACCTGTTACCTGCATAGACTTTATCATTCCCTAGCGCAGAGAGTGTGAGACAGACAGCCTATACAATGCACACCCACGACAGGTAGGCTTGTAGATCTTGAGAGATGTTTCCGTATCGGTGTTGTTTTTTGTGTTTTTTTTGTTGTGTATTTAACACACTCCTCTGACTGGAAGTGCAAATCGCTTTTAAATTCTGAGGATTGACCAAACAAATGTAGAATAAAACCCACGGTGTTTTTTTTTCTAATAATGAATTCTGCTTTAAGATATGTACCTTATTGAAAACTGATGGGCTCAGTGTCAAGACTATGTAGGAACTTGTATCTAAATTCAAAGAAGAAGGAAAGGCGTTAAATAACGATCTGCTCGTTCCAAGTTCGGATGGTTTGAAGTCAAAACGTACTTTCCAAAAGAGGCTTGAGGGCGGTTTTTCATTGTTTTGTTATCGCTTATATCATCATCAGCATCATCATGATCATCATCATCATCATCATTAGTAGTAGTAGTATCAAACTGATATCATCTTCATCATCATCACTGTTCTTACTTTTATCACTATTACCATCATCATTGTTTTATATTATTGCTATTATTGTCACTATTATGATTATTATTGTCATTATTATTATGATCACAATCATCATCATTATTATTATTATCATTATTATATTATTATTATTATTATTAATGTCATTATATCATTATCATTATCGTATGCCCAAAGAAATGCATGGGCAGCAGGCAGGCTGAATAAAATCCATCTTCTATGTTGTGGAAGTCCATTCATTGCGCGCGCGTGCACACACACACACACACACACACCACACACACACACACACATGCGCGCGCGTGCGCGCGGCGCGCACACACACACACACACACACACACACACACACAACACACACCTTTCAGCACGTAATCGTCCGTTTACGTACAGGTTTCCTACGTCATTTCCTTTACGGATTATTTGTTTTTCTTTTTATGTCACAAGTCCTGAAGACAGTCTATGACCGAAACGTTGTTAACATTTTGTTCTTTTTTTTTTTTTTATTTTAAAATCTTCTGAGAATCCTCAAACCAATTAGCATTTTTCAAACAATGAAATTCCTGATGTGACATTTAATTTAGCTTTACCATTTTAAATAAAGAAAAGGCACAGTTTTACATAACTTTTTATCATTTGATTTGTTTGTAACATGCCCAAACGTCTACCACATCAAACATAGCAAATGTTGACTATCATGGGTGTCAGTACCAATGCTCGTCAAGCAACGTGAATTCATCGTGAAAAAACAAAAAAAGCATTTTTCAGAGTGTATGCATTATAACAACCACAGCTTACCTTTGCAATACCCACAAAGAACTGCAGGATGAAAAGTAGGAAATCAAAGTTCTTGCAATACGAAACGCAAACGAAGAATTAAAAAAAAAAAAACTTTGTATAAGCAAAACAAAGTATTAAAAAAATACTATAAACAAAAACTACTCATTTTGCGCCGAACATGAGCAGATAAGTGGTTGCTCGTTCTTCGTTTTAATTGTTCTAAATGTCGTTTGTTTTTGCCTGAAGAAGACCCAAGAGGTCGAAACGCATTATGTTTTGTCTTGTACTCTGACTGTGTCGTCTGTCGAAACTAGTACCCTTTATTTTTTAAAATAAAAAACAAAACAACAACAAAAAGAACCTTCAAAATCATGTTAACAAATGAAAATTTGATCAAAGTCCTCGCACACGAAACGCAAACGAAGAATTAAAAAAATACTTTGTAGAAACAAAAGAAAAACCAAACCAAAACCAACTTTAAAGTCACGTTATAAATGAAACACTTGAGATATCGGGATGATCATGTGTTTCGTTTCAAACTCCACGGAATAAACCATCTTTTTTTTTTTTTTAAAGCATCTGTTACCTTTTTTACTAAACTTAAGAAACTCATCGCGTTCTTCTTCTTCTTCTGCTTCTCTCTCTCTCTCTCTCAAGTCTCTCTCTCTTTTCCTTTTTACCCTGAATCCCACTGTTCCCATTTCTGCACATTCCAAGCAGTTCACAGAAACGCCGTCAGCCTGTCTTAATTTTCTTCTTCTTCTCTTCTTTTTTTTTTTTTTTTTTTTAAAAGTTTTTTTTCTTGTAGCATAGCCCTAGCAAGAAACAAACCAGACATAGGAAGAGAATACTCACTGTTGGACACCAGAAGAACGGTAAGCGATGGAAGTCTTGGAATCTAAAACAAGAGACCTGCCTTGTGTTTATGCTGTAACGAAATACCTACGGCGATCAGTGTGTGCGGTCTGAGTGTTTAGGTGAGAGTGCACAGCGTATAGAAAAAGCCGTGTCTAGGAAGCACGCCAAGACAGATGTACGGAGGGGAACGTTGAGTTGGACGGGTACGGGTACGGGAAGGTGAAAGACGGGTGTGTGGTGGGGGGGGGGGGGGGGGGGGGGTTGTTGGGTACGGCGGAAGGGGCTGCTTGCATGTGAATATACTGCTTGCTCCGTTAACTGACCCTCCCTTCGGTAGTTTACCTTCCCCGCCCCCCCCCCTCCCTCCCTTCCCCCAAGGGGAAGTGGTGAGGGTCGGGGTGTGAGGGGTGGTGTGGGTGGGGTGAGTGGGACGTGGGAGGTAGAGTCGTGCGCGTGAGACTCGGCTAGATCGAACTGGTCGTTATAACGCTTGCGAGGGTGTCATCGATTAATTTGTGTGAAAAAATGTTAACAGTCCAAAAATTGACCAGGTACCTAGGCGAGGCAGAAAAAGGCTATGATCGGTGAAATTACGGTTGAAAATATCCGACCTTCGGAAACGCAACAGCAGTCCCCGCTGGGCCTCCCACGTATTTTGATCAGTCCCATGCTCCACCTTCAACGTCCCCACCCCGACTCCTCTCTCGTTATAATTCGTCTTACTCTATCCCCCCCCCCTCCTCCCCCGCCCCTCCGTCACCCCGCCCCCTTCTGCTCTCCTCTCATATTTCGCGTCCTCCCCCCCCCCCCCCCCCCCACCTCCTCTACCCCTCAACTTCCACTCACACCTCCTTCCAAACATCAACACGCACACACGCAACTACAGGTCTTGTGTTTTGGTAATTGAGCAGACTTTGTAAGCCCACTCAAGTTTACACATTATGTTTCATATCTGTCATAGCGTGATTTGACGAAACTTAACGTGCCAGTAAGTAATATGGGTGCGTGTCTGACTCACTCCTCATTTTACATATTAAAAACAAAACAAAAACAAAAAAAAACCTAGGGGTCACCACTGTCATGGACTTATGTCGTACAAAGGATTCACTCAATAGAACAACTGAAGTCAATGATATTCTCCAGACATATATACAGAGAAAGATTAGTAATTTACCTGAGAGCTTCAGTGTCCTCAAACAGACATCTGGGAGCGAACGAAAGACAGATAATGAGCCAAAGAGGCCCAGAAGCTTCGCTTACAAACAACCAAAGAATGCAGATAATTGCATAGCAAACACTATCTGTAGATGAAGTCGTCGACAGCATTCAACAACTGTACAATTGGGCAGCTTCGCGCACACTGTCAATTTTCAGCATCAGTCTTGTTACAGTCGAGTTTACCATCACTCACACACAAAATTCTTACATGAACACGTGCATTCCCTGACTGTCATCTTTCTAAAAAAAAAAAAAAAAAATTACTTCAAACTCTTCTGCTTGCGCGAATGATTTGAACGTGTGGGAAACGTGTGCAGCCCACCACAAACGTTAGCCAAACACGTTTGTGACATTTAACAATTTCCTATACAAAGTTGCAGTTTTGTTTTTCTTTTTCTCTCTCGTAATCCATAACAATACATTCTTTATACAAAAACCTCTGCCTTCACACATGACAATACTGTTAATTAATCACGTATGTCGCAGAACAAAATGTCACTCCGATGTAATATGCATTAATCACGCTCCAAACTGAAAGCTTCTCTGGCGGGAGTGAAAGGGCACGTGACCAACTCCCCCCCCCCCCACCTCTTCTCTACTCCCTGCCCTCCCCCGGGTGTTAATCCAGACTGATCCTCTTCTTCTTCTTCTTCTTTTTCAAAATGAGTACCCTGCTTTTACATCTGAAAGTGTCCCCAAAAGGAAAAAACATGTCAACCAAAGTGCACCTCACTCTTTTGAGAGGTGTGTGTGTGTGCGTGTGTGTGTGTGGAGGGGATTCTAGTTTTAAGTCTGCTGATCGGGCTTTACTCATCAGAAGTGTTTCTCACTGGCACAGGGGGGTGTGTGTGTGAGCTGCTCGAGAGCCCAGTACCTGTACTCTCCCCTTTGCAAGTCGGATCTTACCATTTTACCTGTCTGGAGGGTCCAGGTGGTGAGTGTGCGATGTGGGCTATAGTAGCCTTTAGTATTCGTAAAGTTCAAAATTCCCCCGCCGTATTTCTGATAACCCCCCCCCCCCCCCCCCCCCCCCCCCCCCCGCCACACTATATGTTAATATCAGGATGGCAAGAAAAAATATTTTGCTTTTTGTGGAGAACCGAGCCAGTCGCCCGTCTTGATAAGCACCTGCGGCCCCTCCCCCCACCCCCGCCCCTGGAACCCGTGTGATGGTGTTCTTCCGTCTAGGCGACGAGAATCACTTCAGTCATCTTGGGGTCGAGGGGCGTGAGTTGATTTGTGGAGGAGACGCAGGTAGTTGGTTAGGCCGGTGCGTGCTTGGAATGAGTGGTGACAGCTTGGACAGGGAATGTGGGAGACCTGCTCTTGTTTGTCGGCGAGAGGCTGTCCTTGCCTGTCTCGTTTGTTGCGCCGCAGCTGTCCTCCTTTCTTCACATAAACTGGCGCCTTTGTGGATAGAGTAGCGCCATCTTGTTCGATCCATAGCAGTTTGGTCCCATGTGTCAAGGTTGATGTTAAACGCTTTCAACGATATTTTGAGTGTCTTTTAAGCGTTTTTTTTTTTTTTTTTTCTGACCTCCATGGCAACACTGTCCTCGTAGAAGAGGACACTGTAGAAGAGTCTCTTGGGTAGCCAGTGGTCTGGCATGCGAGCTACATGACCTGCCCAACGAGGCTGAGACAGTGATGAGGTGAACAGGGAGACACTTTTTTTTTCGTGTGGAGCTGAAGAATATGAAAGAGGTTTGTTAGTGGATTCTTAGTTGAGGACTGTGTCGTCCTAGTACTTGATGATCGAGCACGGGGCTCCCTGCTTTTCTTTCTTTCTTTTTTTTTTTTTCTAATATGAAACTCCAATTTTGAGCAGATGGGAGCTGGACATGAGCCTAAGGGGTTTGGCTTTGAAGGAATTCAGCCCTAACACTTTGGACCCCCCTCCCCCCCTTTCAATCCCCCCCTCCCACCTCCGTTTTATTTCATCGTTTTGTGAGTCCTGTCAAGAGGGGAATTTAAGGAATTTATGAAAAGGTTTGCAACATACAGTCTTTTCTTTCAATTTGGAGAGCCTTCATTTTTCCTAACTTGATAAGTTTGAGATCTGAGCGGCGTCTTCCTTTTTTTTTTTTTGTCTGGCTATGGTCGAAGTCACTTTTGTTTTGGGCTGGAGGTATGTGTTTCATGTTGTGAGTGTTTTCTGATTTGAGGAGTGTGATAGAGACCTCGCCCTACGCGTTGGGCGTGGTCGTCCACTAGTTACTGCAAAGCTTCTTTTGGAAACATTTTCCAGTTGAACAGCCCTAGGACTGAATGCCTATGTAACACCCTCCAGTGCTGTTCAGGCTGCTGAGTCTAGTCCCCTGGATGTGGACCTTCTCAGGTCATTCTCCTGGTGGTTGTGTGTGGAAGATGATATTGCTATTATTATTATTATTATTATTATCATCATCATCATCATCATCATCATCATTGTCATTATCATAATGAATACTTATATAGCGCCTATTCTCGGCTAGAGCCCAAGCTCTGAGCGCTTTAGAATCCACACTCGTTTACACAATGGGCTGCCTACCTGGGTAGAGCCGACTGAAGAGCTGCCAGCTGGCGCTTCATTCAGTCGTTTCCCGTGTCATCCAGTCAATATCATTCAATATCGTTCACTCAGGTTCCTTACTTCCTTCATTCTTTCCATTTCTAACGTGTCATCCATACCAACGTCATCCACGTGTAAACGTGTCATCCATACCAACGGCCAAACTGGCCTCTTCCGAAAGTTGGTGACGGGATTTTACTGTGTGTGTGCAAGACATTCATTGATTCAAATTATGTATGGAATTGTGCTGTTGTCTTTTGTCGTCTGTTGGGTGGGAGGTACTCGGTGAATTTTCTGTTTGTGTTATCTGCCCTTGACTCTGCCGAAGCTGGTCCCAAGCCCGGTTGCAAAATGAGGAAGCTTGGGCATGGGATCAGCACCCCCCACCCCGTAAAAAAAGCTACAGCTACAGAAACCAGCACTTCAAGATCAACATCAGAGGATGGAGATCTGCAGTGCGGGCCCTGTGTTCCAACTGGAACAAGAGGACTACGTCAAGTCAAGTCATTATCTACCCTTGCTTTCCAGATTGCCTTAATTCACACATGCAGACACCCGTCTAGAGAGGCAGCACGTGACAAACACTTTCATCAGAATTTTTAAGGACGGGGGGTGTGGGGGGGGGGGTGGAGGGGCATTTTTGAACAAAAGAGGTCAGTCTTTGTTTGCTCCCTGGGGGAGGGGGTGGGGGGTGGGGGGTCGAGGAGGGGGGTAGGGTGAGTTTGGGCATGTGCTCTTTCTCACCTGCAGGATGGAGTGTGGGTGCAGGTCGGTGGAGGGGGGGGGGGGTTCTTACAGCCTGCCTATCCCTCTTCCTGACACAGCTGATTAGAGGCCAAAGCTTGGAGCGAGGATGCCTCGGTGATGTCCTGTAATGGGCAGGGAGGTTAGAGGGATGTGTTGGTGACCAGAAGTTCATGCTCGGCACAGGTCTGGAGTAGCAGGAGAACCGTTGCTGTTGCAGTGGCCGTTTTCGCCGATGATGACGTCTTCCCAGGCGTTGCTGTCAGAACCGACTCTAGCGTTGAAATCACCGAGTATGGCGAGCTTGTCTGCTTTGAGAATAGCAAGCAATGACAAGAGTGAAGATCCTCAAAACATTTCTCCTTCATGTCATCTGGGTTGGTCACAGTCGACGCGTAGATAATTGTCAGGTGCTTCTTTCCAGATGAAAGGGGGACTTTTCATGGTCGTCAGCCTGTCGTTCATCCCCTTCAGAGGTCCATCTAGCTTGTCAACAAGAACTGCTTCCACTGCAAAGTCGACGCCAGTCTTTCTTCGCTTTTCACTTCCTCTTCTGCTCCAAAAGAAGGCATAGTCACAGCTCCTTTCGCAAAGTTCACCCTGACCCGCAAGCCAGGTCTCACTCAAGGTTGCAATGTCGATGCTATACCGGGCGTGTTCTTTTCCAGGTGGAGCTTTTTTCCCTCTGAGGCCTGTTTGCAATGTCTCTACCCAGGAGAGTGCGCACATTCCACGTGCCAAGGGTGAGAGGAACGATCCTCGTCTTAGTCTTCTTTGAGTTTCGACCGCTGGAGTGGAACGACTACAGAGCCCTGAGGTGACCCTGTGTACCACCACGTCGGCGCTGATTGTTATCACACGACATTTCGTACGGAGGTGACATTTTGCCCCTCAACAGGCACTGACGGAAAGGATTTTTCCATTGAATGTGTAAAACAAGCCTGCCAGTAATGACGATAATACGCTAAGGATGAGGAAAAATCAACACAGAAACCTACCAAAGTAACGAGGACCTGTTATATAGGATCAAACTACGGGGCGCCTCCCTAACCGTACACTCGGATAAAAAATCGACGGTTACTTTTGCGGATATAGAAATAGTTGGAGGGTTAACTTCTTAGATCGTTAAAAAAATGATGGGGTGTTTTGAGTGGGGTGGAGGGGCGAATTTGCAGATGTCCGCAAAAATCACACATCTGGTCTCCAGTGTGATGTATTTATTTATTATTTATTTATTTATTCGTATACATATATTTACTTACTTAATTATCTATTTATTTCATGCTATTTATTTTTTCCTGCTGAGAACACACACACACACACACACACACACACACACACACACACACACAGTCAAGCACGCGCATACCCACACCCACACCCACACCACACACACGCACGCGCGCGCGCGCGCGCGCACGCGCTCACACACACACACACACACACAACACACACACACACACACCCTGCTTTCCCCTGCTCTCTTCAGTTTCGGCCGTCAAGGCGAGTTGGTGGAAGCGGTGGTCCCCACAGGTAAACCACACAACAGGTCTGCTCCACCTGAGTTGTTCCAAGCAATCAAAACCTGCCAGTTTTTAATCTCTCTCTCACATCCAATGGCGCCACCACGAATCAGAGAGAGAGAGAGAGAGAGAGAGAGAGAGAGAGAGGGATATTTATTTCATTAATAGGCCATTGCCCCTCATGAAGGGGTGCGGCTGAACAATCATTCCAAGTTATGATATTTCGAATGGTTCAAAATCAATATGTCAAGATAACAAAACAGATCGTAACTTCAACGCTTTATATATGATTGATAGGTTTCTAATTGTTCGATCATCATTTGATACAAAATGTAAACTCAGTCGAAAAAAGACTCGGATAATTGAGTACTTTGAATGTATATATCGCACTCTTAATCATTAAGTGCAGGACAACACAAGACAAAATGCAGCTCGTCTTCTTTTCTTTGTTTGCATAATGGGATAAATTAAATCGACAAGAGTGTGTTGTTTGTATCGATATTGATGTACAGCAATATCCGAAATGTCGAGTCTAAATCTAATTGTTACAGTTTTAAGATGCCTGTCAAGGTTTCAACATTAACTGCGTTTTATCAACAACTATTGTACAAAACGTTTTAAATATATACTGAATCTCTCACTGTTCTTAACATGGAAATCCCATTCTTGCCATTTGCAGAGTACCAGTCTTTCTTTAAAATCTGCGATAAAATGATTTACTCCCTCAATACCTTGATTCAACCACACGTACCCCAACATATACAAATTCACAACGAATATCTGAGGCCCAGTTTGTCTTGTCACGAGAATCTCAATCGAACAGTGTTCTATATGCTTTTCGTGGTAATCTCGACTCATCCATCCTTGTCAGTTTTATTCAATATCGTATTCACCTTACAACAGAATTTATGTAAATTGGATATCTGTTTGTCTTTCCATAAATCAAATCATTCTGCATTTGCATGTGGGCTCCTAAAAACTTTTAAGAGCAAACAGATGTATCTTTTCACAGTGGCGAGCTGCATTACTAAGTTCCCACAGTTTCAGTACCATATTGAGCAATTGATTGCATCTGTGCGAAGTCCCCACAGTTCCACACCATACTGAGCAGTTGGTTTCATCTGTGCGTCAAGGTGTTTTAGATGTACTACAAGAGAATTGCAGTTCAACTTAAATAATTTGTGTAAAATTGGCCCTGCTGGCAAGATTTTGACATGACACATTAAAACTCAACCTTGTTGAAAAATAAATGCCTAAATATCTATAAGCATTAACGATGGGCATAGGGACTCAATCATAAGTCCAATGTTTTGTAGCTGCTAAGTATCCACCTTTCATGAATACAACCATATTACTTTAACTCATATTCACATTTAGATGGAGTGCTGATGTACCCTTTGTAGACCGTTTGATTATGTCTTAACCCAATCATCGTATTATATAGAAGGACAACATCATCTGTTACAAGTAATATAAATAATTCAAAATGATTACATGTAAATGTTGCACCATGTCTCCCATTTCTCATCACTTCTATTGCTAGTTCATTTATGAATAATGAAAAGAGCATAGGACTAGAAACGTCACCTTGTTTTACCCCTGTGGTACAGTTTATGTAGTCTGTGAACTTTGCACCAGAACCAGTTCTAGCCCTGACTCTATAATACATACTATGAATACATAGGAAGAAGTTTTTCTTTGATACCGTTTTTCACCAGAATTGGCCACAACAAATTTCTGTCTATGGAGTCAAAAGCTTTCTCAAAATCGATGAAAGCAACGTAAAGATTGCAGTTGAAGCAAAACTATCGTTGTATTAGAGCTAATAATGTGTACATGTGATCGATGGTAGAGTAGCCTCTTTGAAATCCAGATTGATAGTCTCATGCAGTATCATGCGGTTCCACCCACTCTTGGATCCTGTTGTTTATAATCGAACTATATATAATTTACTGCTAGTATCGCATAGTGATATCCCCCTGTAGTCATTTGGATCGTCTGTATCGCCTTCTTTTAAAAGAAAAACAAAGGTAGCACAACACTTTCTGTCTAGCAATTTGGGAATGTCCCCTTATCAAACAAAGCATCAGAAAGTTTAATAAAGAAGTCAACAAATCGATCACCCGCATATCTTAACATGTCACCAATAATTCCACTTGAACCAGCAGATTTACCAGTCTTTAACTTCCTTATCGCCAGCAACACTTCATCTCTAGATGTTGGGTGGTTCATAGCATCATCGTCGTTATGTTCAGAACTCAAATTGCGAGAGAGAGAGAGAGAGAGAGAGAGAGAGAGAGAGAGAGAGAGAGAGAGAGATGGAGGGAGGGAGACAGAGAGAGAGAGAGAGGGAGAGAGAGAGACAGTAAGAGAGAGAGACAAGAAAGAGAGAGAGGGAGAGAGTAGGAGAGAGAGAGAGAGAGAGTAAGAGAGAGAGAGAGACAGAGAGAAAGACGGAGAGAGAGAGAGAGACAGTAAGAGAAAGAGAGAGACATAGAGAGAGGGGAAGAGAGAGAGAGGGAGAGACAGACAGTAAGAGAGAGAGAGACAGTAAGAGAGAGAGTGGGGGAGAGAGAAACAGTAAGAGAGAGGGAGAGAGAGACAGAGAGAGAGGGGGTAGAGAGAGAGAGAGGGAGAGAGAGAGAGACAGTAAGATAGAGAGAGACAGTAGAGAGAGAGAGAGATTGTAGGAGAGAGAGACAGTAAGAGAGGAGAGAGAGAGGGAAAGAGAGAGAGTAAGAGAGAGAGAGAGGGGGGGAGAGAGTAAG
>JADBJO010003531.1:236908-239436 GCA_016801955.1 Conus betulinus
CTTCTGATTATTTACAAACTGTTTTTGCACGTCAGCTAGTAGCGTGAATATAATTATGGTCAACTGTTGAGTAACCTTTTTCAAACCCAGCTTGATGTTCCCCAGTTGTATCATTCAAGCGTACCCATTCACACAAACCTACTATTAATAACAGAACTATACAACTTACTACAAATATTACTCAAAGAAATACCCCTGTAACTGTTCACATCATTGACTTCTCCCCTTTTAAATAAGGGCAGACCTATAGATTCTTTCCAGCCATCAGGATATATTCCAGAATCAAACAGAAAATTGAATAGCTTTATTAAAAAGTTCAAAACTACTGTCTCCAGAATTCTTTAAAAAAAAATAACAACTCACCAATCATACCATCTGGTCCAGCAGATTTACTATTTATCATTTCCGTACAGCAAGTAATATCTCCTCTTTAGATATTGGTCTGTCAAGCAGACAAACTTCCTCTCCGTCCTCATCTGTAAACGTTTCCTCCATAATGACACTCTCATCATCGTCTTTTTCTAGCAAACTTCTGAAATGCTGGTACCATTCATACAAAGGAATATCATTTGAAGGTTGTGATCTCTTTCTAGATATTTTATGAACATGTTCCCAAAAAGACTTCTGGCTCTGAATGGAATTCATGAGTTCATTTAACAAGCTATCATTATATTCTTTCTTCTTCGTTTTGTTTAAATTCTTATATTCACGCCTTGCAATACAAAACTCAATTCCATCTTCTTTATCTAACGTTTTATTAAATTTTCTGAATAGTCTACGCATTTTACATTTATATAGTTTACATTCCTGGTAATACCAATTATTTTGAGTAATGTTTTTCGTTTACTGGTATTCTTTTCACTATACATTCAGCTTGATCTTTAACAATTTTATTGAACTGATTTATTGCGTCATTGACATTCACATGTATCAGATCTTCAGCCGCTACTATCTGGTTCTGTACGTCTTCTGACTGCATGGAAAAAATAAACCGCCGAGCGTAATCCGTATCTTTTGATCTCCCTTGCATCCTTAAATGGATCCTCAAGCATAGGCTCAAAGATTGTCCCTTACATTTTATACTGTTTGCGTAATGTTTTTAGTTTTCAACAACTTTTTTCGGAGCAGGCGACACATATAGATCTGTCTTCGGGAGGGATTGCGATAGTTTCTTCATGCAGCTAGTGAAGGGGTTTTCATATTTATGATATACATTTTCCCATTTATTTCATCTTCAATTTTTTTTTCCTCTCAATTTCTAATCTTTGCAAAATCATTACTATAATGATGGAAGAATTGTTAACCTGCACTTGTTTCCCCCACTACTTAATTGTTCAGCATTATACTGTTTGGTCAAATCAGTGGGTGATTGCATCTCTTACGAGATCCAAGGAAAGGTTGTTCTGCACAATTCTTAGCCGCTGACAATGCTTGGATTGAACAGCAGAGCTGACCACTCAGACTGTTCCGTATCTTTTTGATCTCCCTTGCATCCTTAAATGGATCCTCAAGCATAGGCTCAAAGATTGTCCCTTACATTTTATACTGTTTGCGTAATGTTTTTAGTTTTCAACAACTTTTTTTCCTCTCCAAACTTTCGTTTGTTTAATTCTACTACCTTTCGCTGGCTGCTTTGGGGGTGCTGTTGCATTCTTTTCGAACCCTGGCGGTCGGAACACACCACAGATTATGGGACTGTGGTGTGTCTATCTGACGCCAAGAGCACAGACACAATCAGCCGTGTCTCCCTGATGAGTCCGATCCAGCGGACGAAAGGCCTCGGAGCAGGCGACACATATAGATCTGTCTTCGGGAGGGATTGCGATAGTTTCTTCATGCAGCTAGTGAAGGGTTTCATATTTATGATATACATTTTCCATTTATTTCATCTTCAAATTTTTTTTTTCCTCTCAATTTCTAATCTTTGCCAAATCATTACTACTAATGATGAAGTGGGTGATTGCATCTCTTACGAGATCCAAGGAAAGGTTGTTCTGCACAATTCTTAGCCCACTGACAATGCTTGGGTTATTGAACAGCAGAGCTGACCACTCAGACTGTTCCGTATCTTTTGATCTCCCTTGCATCCTTAAATGGATCCTCAAGCATAGGCTCAAAGATTGTCCTTACATTTTATACTGTTTGCGTAATGTTTTTTAGTTTTCAACAACTTTTTTCCTCTCCAAACTTTCGTTTTGTTTAATTCTATTACCTTTCGCTGGCTGCTTTGGGGGTGCTGTTGCATTCTTTTTCGAACCCTTGGCGGTCGGAACACCACAGAATTATGGACTGTGGTGTGTCTCTATCTGACGCCAAGAGCACAGACACAATCAGCCGTGTCTCCCTGATGAGTCCGATCCAGCGGACGAAAGGCCTCGGAGCAGGCGACACATATAGATCTGTCTTCGGGAGGATTGCGATAGTTTCTTCATGCAGCTAGTGAAGGGGTTTTCATATTTATGATATACATTTTCCCATTTATTTCATCTTCAATTTTTTTTTTTTTTTTTTCTCTCAATTTCTAATCT
>JADBJO010003532.1:5000-20000 GCA_016801955.1 Conus betulinus
GAAAGACATATGGACAGTGATGATGAAAGACATATGGACAGTGGTGGGGAAAGACATATGGACAGTGATGAGGAAAGACATATGGACAGTGACGGAGACTGGAATGCCAACGCTGGAGAGAGAGAGAGCAACAAGCGGCTGTCCAGACACCCATGGATAATTCTACAACACAGAGACAAATGATATGAGACCTGGAATTGGCCAGCTACAACAATCCCCTGTTGAGAACAAGTACGGCCCTACACTCATACAGAAAGACTGGCGTGAAACAGCCGATACAACGAACATTACGATGATAATGAAGACATCATGGAGGGGGAAACTACTTCAGTTCCAGCGTGAACGATCTTCTGTCTCCATTTAAAAACAAAAAAGGAAAATCAACAAACGTCAGAAGAACATGGGTGGTGTTTGACCTTGAAAATTCTGAGATTCTGATATGGCCGAAGCATTCCAGGCAACGACAGGGACAGGATTCGCACCACTGACTGTCCTGATGACAACGATGCAGATGTACCAACTTTGACTGCAACATTCCATACAGCGATGATGGAGATTACAATTGAGGTTGTCCGCAGGTGTCGTCGAACAAATAAGCCCTGTTAGAAAAGTATTCATTGTGGCAGCGAGGCTGGTGGGGGGGCGACTGTGTGTGGGGTGAACGGTTGTCAGGATCTGATTGTAGATGGGGGGAAGTTCAAAGCCTTGATCTCTGTTCAGGCTGGGCGTCTGGTCTTGATTTCGATGGCTTCTTTAACTTTTTCTTTTTGTGAGGAAGGGCTCTGTAGATAAGATCTTGGTTTCTTGGGGGCTGAAACTGTGGCCTGTGGCTTGTAGATGTTCGTGTATGGCAGAAGTAGATCGGTTTTGGTGTTCCTGTAGACGGGTGGTGAGTGGTCTTGCTGTCTCGCCAATGTAGGTATGGGTACAGTCTTGACACCCTACCTGGTACACTACACCACACTGCTTGAGGGGGGGTCGTTTTTGTCTTTGACATGGGTCAGTTGCTGGCGTAGGGAGTTGGTGGGTTTTTGTGGAACACTTTGCATCCATGTTGTTAGGTCCTGGCTAGAGACGCTCTGAGACTCCTTTAATGTAAGGGATCCCCACTTTCACACTGTCCGTATCTGTAGAAGAAGGTAGCGAAACTCGAGGGTTGTCCCCACATCCATGCAGGGTATCCATTAGCGGAAAGGGCAGTCTTGATGTGTTCTTCTTTCAGCTCTTCCTCCTTAGTGGAACACAGTACAGAGCTCTGTGCATGATGGGGTGTTGACAACAGATCTCTGTGTGCTGGGAGGGGTGGTTGGAGTGAAAAGTTCAGATATTGGTCAGTGTGGGTGGGTTTTCCATGTACAGATTGGCTACCACTGGAGATACTGGCGAACCCATGGCAGCACCTTGTTTCTGCTGGAAGAACTCACGAGTTCATCGTATATATATATATATATATAGATATGTGTGTGTGTGTGTGTGTGTGTGTTGTGTGTGTGTGTGTGTGTGTGTGTGTGTGTGTGTGTGTGAGTGAGAGAGAGAGAGAGAGCACGCGCGCGCATGCGTGCATGCATGCATGCATGCCTGCCTGCCTGCCTGTCTGCGTGCACGCGCCTGTGTGTGCGTGTGTGTGTGTGTGTGTGTGTGTGTGTGTGTGTGTGTGTGTGTGTGTGTGTGTGTGGGTGTGTGTGTGTGTGTGTGTGTACACGTGCATTTAGGCTTTTAAACATAACGTATCTCTCTCACTTGGGAGGGAAAACGGTGATCAGGCATGGTGTACCCCCTCCAGAAATTGAACACGTCCCTGGGCGTGGAACAAACACCGCGTCCGACTGGTCCAGCAAGGTCCTGTCATTGGTCATCGTGCACCGGCTCTCAGCGCACGGAGCGAAGTAACGGTCGTCCGTCTCCTCCCAAGTGGGGTCAAACAGAAACCCCGACCAGCGCAGAATCCGCTTCAAAGAGGAGTTTCTTTCTCCGTTCTCTGTGCGGAAACGTTGTCACGAACGCAGCCTTGTCGGCGAACGTGTGGCGGTGGTTTGGCTAGACCTTCAAGTGCTTGCGAAACAAGCGGGGTTATCTCTTCCGGATCCGAGGATCGTCAGGAACAGGAAGAGAGCCAGGAACGCCAGGATCGCTGTGAGCGTGCGCTTCCTGTTGCGCACGGAGACAAATAGCGTGATGGGGAACCTCCGGGCGTACCTTCTAGTGGCGTTCTGCAAGTGTCTCATGGTGTTCCTGGTGGGGTAGAGTTCACACACACACACACACACACACCACACACACACACATACATACATACACGCACGCGCGCGCACACACCACACCGCCCACACACGCACGCACGCACACGCGCGCGCGCGCGTGCACACACACACACCACACACACACACACACACACACACACACACACATACACAAAACTTCCGGGTTACAATCGCAACCAGTATAAGAAAAAAGTGAAGATGTAAAAAGCCAGTTCTCTATCCTCTTGGTCATTTGTCATCGGGTCCAACAACCTCTCAAGTACATGATGAAAGAAAGGAAAAGTAAATAAGCTAGACTTTTGGCTTAATTTTCTTTAATGTCCATAAGGAGTCAAAACATAACAAAAAGGCACTATCAGAAAGGAAAAGTGTTTACAGACGAAAGAATTTTGTACCCAAAAAATGAGACGTAAAACTTGGCTATAAATTGGATTTAAGATTTGTCATGAAGAAACAAAAATCATTACCTCTTCATCCGTGTCAGTGAGATTACAGGAAATACCAGAACATATCAATCACAAAATTTGCTGCGAAGATCCTCTGATTGAAAATCTCAATTGTTTTCAACTTCTCCAAGTACAAACGAAACGATCTTTTATTACGCTTGTTTGTATGTACGTGTGCTCAAAACAATTTAAGAGCCACCTGCATTTTTCATATGGTTTAGATAACGCATCGTAGTGTATAGAATTCAAAGCTTTTGTCCAATTTTTGCACTGAAAGTGTGACAACTGCTTCAATGCAAAACTGGTTTTGGCATGTGTGTTCAGTTGAATCTGAGTCTAGTGGGTTGAACGAGTTCACAAAAGAAACACCGAAATCACGAAAACATGGTCGCGGTTTGCGAGCGCATAGCTGAGGCAGCAGAGTTGGGCTGACTGCAAACCGCATTGCACGTGCAAGTCGTGCCTTTACTGAACACATGGCAACCAGTTTTGCTGACCAGTGGGTATAAAAAAAAGCCGCTTTTGGGGGGTTTTTTAACATGCCACCAAGACGGAGATTAATGACACTGACCAGGGGAGGGCTGTTGCTTGGCTTCAAGAAGGTGTAGGCGTCAGAGAAGTTGGTCGTCGCCTTCAAGTGCATCATGCTGTCATCCAAAGACTTCGTGACCGCTTCAACGCCACTGTAGTACTGCTGAATGAAGATGGTCTGGCTGGCCTAGGTCCACCACCAGACAGCAGGACAGACTGCTGGTTCTGACGGCGCTGAGACAAAGAACTGCCACTGCAAACAACCTCAGGCGACAACTGCGTGCTGCAGCGAACGTCAACATTTCTGACCAAACTGTTCGGGAACCGCCTGAGAGAAGTTAACCTCCGAGCAAGACGGCCAGCTGTTCGACCTGTGCTGACAGCGGCTCACCGTAGGGCGCGACTGACCTGGTGCCGAGCTCATGTGGCCTGGACGAGGCAGCATTGGGCCCGGGTGATGTTTTTCTGACGAGTCGCGTTTTGCTCGGCTCTTCCACGATGGTCGCATACGTGTCTGGAGGCGGACGGGGGGAACGCTACCAAGAAGCCAACGTAATCGAACGGGGACCGGTATGGCAGGGGTCTATCATGGTGTGGGGTGGCATGGATAGGAGGAACTTCAGAACCCCCCTGTACCGAGTTGAAGGCAACCTAACTGGTGTGGGGTACAGGGACAACATTCTTCAGCCTCTGGTCCTGCCTGCCCTGCAAGCCCTGGGCCCTGACGCCATCCTCCAGGACGACAACGCCCGTCCCCACCGTGCCGGGTGGTAAACGTCTTCTTGGAGGAGCAGCAGGTCAACAACCGCCTCGACTGGCCAGCGTCCCCTCGCCCGACCTTAACCCGATCGAGCACGCCTGGGACGTCCCTGGGGCGCCTGCTTCATGAGAACCACCCTCCAGCAGTGAACCTGGGCCAGCTCTTCGACTTCTTGCAGCAGGAGTGGAACAACATCCCCGTGAAGCAGGCGCCCCAGGACATTCCAGGCATGCTTGATCAGGGTTAAGGTCGGGCGAGGTCGCTGGCCAGTCGAGGCAGTTGACCTGCTGCTCCTCCAAGAAGACGTTTACCACCCTGGCATGTGGGGACGGGCATTGTCGTCCTGGAGGATGGCGTCAGGGCCCAGGGCTTGCAGGGCAGGCAGGACCAGAGGCTGAAGAATGTTGTCCCTGTACCCCACACCAGTTAGGTTGCCTTCAACTCGGTACAGGGGGGTTCTGAAGTTCCTTCCTATGCTATGCCACCCCCACACCCCCCCCCCCCCCCCCCCCCGCCATACCGTCCCGTTCGATTACGTTGGCTTCTTGGTAGCATTCCCCTGTCCGCCTCCAGACACGTATGCGACCATCGTGGAAGAGCCGAGCAAACGCGACTCATCAGAAAACATCACCCGGGCCCAATGCTGCCTCGTCCAGGCCACATGAGCTCGGCACCAGGTCAGTCGCGCCCTACGGTGAGCCGCTGTCAGCACAGTTGAACAGCTGGCCGTCTTGCTGGAGGTTTAACTTCTCTCAGGCGGTTCCGAACAGTTTGGTCGGAAATGTTGACGTTCGCTGCAGCACGCAGTTGTCGCCTGAGGTTGTTTGCAGTGGCAGTTCTTTGTCTCAGCGCCGTCAGAACCAGCAGTCTGTCCTGCTGTCTGGTGGTGGACCTAGGCTGGCCAGACCGTCTTCGTTCAGCAGTACTACTCGGTGGCGTTGAAGTGTCACGAAGTCTTTGGATGACAGCATGATGCACTTGAAGGCGACGACCAACTTCTCTGACGCCTACACCTTCTTGAAGCCAAGCAACAGCCCTTCCCGGTCAGTGTCATTTAATCTCCGTCTTGGTGGCATGGTTAAAAACACCCCCAAGCGGCTTTTTTTATACCCACTGGTCAGCAAAACTGGTTGCCATGTGTTCAGTAAAGGCACGACTTGCACGTGCAATGCGGTTTGCAGTCAGCCCAACTCTGCTGCCTCAGCTATGCGCTCGCAAACCGCGACCATGTTTTCGTGATTTCGGTGTTTCTTTTTGTGAACTCGTTCAACCCACTAGACTCAGATTCAACTGAACACATGCCAAAACCAGTTTTTGCATTGAAGCAGTTGTCACACTTTCAGTGCAAAAATTTGGGAAGAGCCTCTGTCTGTCTGTCTCCCTGCCTGCCTGCCTGCCTGCCTGCCTGTCTGTTTTGTCTGTTTGTCTGTTTGTCTCTCTCCCTCCCTCCCTCTCGTCTATTTCTCTCTCTCTTCAAGACACAAAAAAATTTAAAAGATAGAGATTTTAGACAGTGTCCCATCTTCCAACTATGCTTTGTCTTCCACCCAAAAGTAAACTACAGGTAGTGAAGCCACACAGCAACAAACAGAAACAAGACACGTACATACAAACAAGCGTAATAAAAGATCGTTTCTGTTTGTACTTGGAGAAGTTGAAAACAATTGAGATTTTCAATCAGAGGATCTTCGCAGCAAATTTTGTGATTGATATGTTCTGGTATTTCCTGTAAATCTCACTGACACGGATGAAGAGGTAATGATTTTTGTTTTTCATGACAATCTTAAATCCATTTATAGCCAAGTTTTACGTTCATTTTTTTGGGTACAAAATTCCTTTCGTCTGTAAACACTTTTCCTTTCTGATAGTGCCTTTTTGTTATGTTTTGACTCCTTATGGACATTAAAAGAAAATTAAGCCAAAGTCTAGCTTATTTACTTTTCCTTTCTTTCATCATGTACTTGAGAGTTGTTGACCCGATGACAAATGACCAAGAGGATAGAGAACTGGCTTTTTACATCTTCACTTTTTTCTTTATCTGGTTGCGATTGTAACCCCGAAGTTTTGTGTATGTGTGTGTGTGTGTGTGTGTGTGTGTGTGTGTGTGTGTGTGTGTGTGCACGCGCGCGCGCGTGTGCGTGCGTGCGTGTGTGGGCGTGTGGTGTGTGCGCGCGCGTGCGTGTATGTATGTATGTGTGTGTGTGTGTGTGTGTGTGTGTGTGTGTGTGTGTGAACTCTACCCCACCAGGAACACCATGAGACACTTGCAGAACGCCACTAGAAGGTACGCCCGGAGGTTCCCCATCACGCTATTTGTCTCCGTGCGCAACAGGAAGCGCACGCTCACAGCGATCATGGCGTTCCTGGCTCTCTTCCTGTTCCTGACGATCCTCGGATCCGGAAGAGATAACCCCGCTTGTTTCGCAAGCACTTGCAGGTCCAGCCAAACCCACCGCCACACGTTCGCCGACAAGGCTGCGTTCGTGACAACGTTTCCGCGCAGAGAACGGAGAAAGAACTCCTCTTTGAAGCGGATTCTGCGCTGGTCGGGGTTTCTGTTTGACCCCACTTGGGAGGAGACGGACGACCGTTACTTCGCTCCGTGCGCTGAGAGCCGGTGCACGATGACCAATGACAGGACCTTGCTGGACCAGTCGGACGCGGTGTTGTTCCACGCCCAGGATGTGTCAATTTCTGGAGGGGGTACACCATGCCTGATCACCGTTTTTCCCTTCCAGGTGAGAGAGATACGTTATGTTTAAAAGCCTAAATGCACGTACACACACACACACACACACACACACACACACACACACACACACACACACACACACACACACACAGGCGCGTGCACGCAGGCAGGCAGCAGCAGGCAGGCAGGCATGCATGCATGCATGCATGCACGCATGCGCGCGCGTGCTCTCTCTCTCTCTCTCTCTCTCTCTTCACTCTCTCACTCACACACACACACACACACACACACACACACACACACACACACACACACACACACACACATACATATATACGATGAACTCGTGAGTTCTTCCAGCAGAAACAAGGTGCTGCCATGGGTTCGCCAGTATCTCCAGTGGTAGCCAATCTGTACATGGAACATTTTGAAAAAGTAGCCCTCGATACCGCTGCCAACCCTCCCACATGTAGTATCGCTGTGTGGATGACACCATAACCCGCATACAGGAGACGGAGGTTGACAGCTTCACCACTCACCTGAATTCCATCGATGACAGTATCTGATCCACCTCCGAAACTGAATCAGAAGGGAAGATCCCGTTCCTGGACACTCTCATCACCCGAACCCATGACGACAGGGTGGAGACCAGTGTCTATAGGAAACCCCCCACACTGACCAATATCTGAACTTTCACTCCAACCACCCCCTCCAACACAGGAGATCTGTTGTCAACAGTCTCATGCACAGAGCCTCTGTACTGTGTTCCACTAAGGAGGAGAGCTGAAAGAAGAACACATCAAGACTGCCCTTTCTGCTAATGGATACCCTGCATGGATATGGGACAACCCTCGAGTTCTCTACCTTTCTTCTACAGATCCGGACAGTGTGAAAGTGGGGATCCCTTGCATTAAAGAGTCTCAGAGCGTCTAGCCAGGACCTTTCCAACAACATGGATGCAAAGTGTCCACAAACCCACCAGTTTCCTACGCCAGTAACTGACCCATGTCAAAGACAAAACGGACCCCCTCAAGCAGTGTGGGTGTAGTGTACCAGGTAGGGTGTCAAGACTGTACCCATACCTACATTGGCAAGACAGCAAGACCACTCACCACCCGTCTGCAGGAACACCAAAACCGATCTGCTTCTGCCATACACGAACACCTACAAGCCACAGGCCACAGTTTCAGCCCCCAAGAAACCAAGATCTTATCTACAGAGCCCTTCCTCACAAAAGAAAAGTTAAAGAAGCCATCGAAATCAAGACCAGACGCCCCAGCCTGAACAGAGATCAAGGCTTTGAACTTCCCCCCATCTACAATCAGATCCTGACAACCGTTCACCCACACAACAGTCGCCCCACCAGCCTCGCTGCCACAACAGCAACAGTGAGCTGAAGAAGACAGGGCGACCCTGTCGAAATATTCTCAAAGTAAGTTTTTTGATTCTGAGTCTGAATACTTTTCTAACAGGGCTTATTTGTTCGACGACACCTGCGACAACCTCAATTGTAATCTCCATCATCGCTGTATGGAATGTTGCAGTCAAAGTTGGTACATCTGCATCGTTGTCATCAGGACAGTCAGTGGTGCGAATCCTGTCCCTGTCGTTGCCTGGAATGCTTCGGCCATATCAGAATCTCAGAATTTTCAAGGTCAAACACCACCCATGTTTCTTCTGACGTTTGTTGATTTTTCCTTTTTTGTTTTTAAATGGAGACAGAAGATCGTTCACAGCTGGAACTGAAGTATTTTCCCCCTCCATGATGTCTTCATTATCATCGTAATGTTCGTTGTATCGGCTGTTTCACGCCATCTTTCTGTATGAGTTGTAGGGCCCGTACTTGTGTTTCTCAACAGGGGATTGTTGTAGCTGGCCAATTCCAGGTCTCATATCATTGTCTCTGTGTTGTAGAATTATCCATGGGTGTCTGGACAGCCGCTTGTTGCTCTCTCTCTCTCTCCAGCGTTTGGCATTCCAGTCTCCCGTCACTGTCCATATGTCTTTCCCCATCACTGTCCATATGTCTTTCCCTGTCCATACTGTCACTACTGTCCACTATGTCTTTCCCCACCACTGTCCATATGTCTTTCCTCACCACTGTCCCATATGTCTTTCCTGGGTATTTGGTCTAGAACCTCCAGCAGCTGGTCGTAAAGTCCCTCAGCCTGACTGTCTTTGAAATCTGACGTTGGGGTCAAAAGCTTTTTGTCATGGTTATGTAAAAGAAGGGTGAACTTTGTACAACCCCTCATGTGCAAGGAGAGGGGCGGTCCTCGATGTGGTGGCTCCTAGGCAGAAAATGAAGGGTCATGTGTCTCTCTCCTCGCACATGAGGGTTGTACAGACGTAAAGTACACTACTGATATATCAACATGCAAGTTATGGCACAGAGGAAACATCATGAGTTGAAAGAAGATTGGGTCAAGGGATGGACTGTGCGAGGAATGTGTTTTGGTACTGGCTGATCTTGTGAGAAAGCCAGGTGCAGTTTTTGAATGTAATAGAGAACATAAAACATTTTGAGCCTGAACTGTAAAAGCGTGGACTCGAACCTCAAGTGAAACCCGACAGTGACCCCGCTCCTCAACACGCACGCTGTGTCCCAGGTGTGGATACTGTACAACATTGAGCCCCCCACCCGCACTCCTCTCAACATGGCGTCCTTTGGCGGGGTCTTCAACTGGACGGTGGGCTACCGCCTGGACACGCCTGGTAATACGTCGTGCCCGTCCCCTACGGAGGCTACACGCGCTCCCGGGGGACCGCTACGGCAGCAACTACTCCGTCAACCACGCGCGCAACAACCCTCGTCTGGCCGCCTGGATGTTCCAGCAACTGCTACGACTACAACCGCCGACAACTGGTAGTCCGACGATTAAAGGTAGTGGTCGGGCGACCGTCGTGTGTGTGTGTGTGTGTGTGTGGTGTGTGTGTGTGTGTGTGTGTGTGTGTGTGTGTGTGTGTGTGAGTGTGTGTGTGTGTGTGTGTGTGTGTGTTGTGTGTGTGTGTGTGTGTGTGTGTGTGTGAAGGACATGCAGAGAATGCTGACTACCCGGTTGTACGTCATGGCTCCCTTTTGACTTCTGACATAGAAGCACCACGTCGGCCTCAAGAGTGCCAGACACCAAGCAGAACGCTCAACTCGTTCCCATTCTGTCTCTCTGTCTGTCTGTGTTCCAGATTTTGTGTGTACGTTTCCATTTTCATTTTATAGTCTGTGTTATACATGCTAATTGTTGTCCATTTTAGTACATTTCTATATGCCCCTCTCCCCTACCCCCACTGCTCTTCTTCCATCTCATTTTTTCCCCTTTCTTTTTCTCTTTTCTTTTCATTTGATATTCCATTATCATCGCATGACCGTTGTAGTAGTAGTAGTAGTAGTAGTAGTAGTAGTAGTAGTAGTAGTAGTAGTAGTAGTAGTAGTAGTGTTGTTGTTGTTGTTGTGTTTGTATGTTTTCATTCATTTTACTACATATTGTTATCTCTACACAGGGTGAAGACTGGATGTGGAAAAGTGCATCAGTGCTTATCTATTATCCCCATAAACTTTTTTTTCATCGCCATTTTGTCTCATCTCTTCCTCCCCCAGCACCTTCTCGGCGATGACCTTGACCTTTACGGAGGCTGCAACAACAAGCGGTGCCCTGAGACGATCTGCAGCGACACGATCAGCAACTACAAGTTCTACCTGGCCCTGGAGAACGCCAACTGCCGGGGCTACGTCACCGAGAAGTTCTGGTCCGCCCTGGCCCGGCAGCAGGTGCCTGTGGTCCTGGGAGGGGCGTCCAGAGACGACTATCAGAAGGTGATGAAGTGCAAGCGCCTGTGATCTGAAAAAGTGGAGAACTGACGCAGTGTGTGTGTGTGGTGTGTGGTTCGTGTTTTGTGTGTGTGGTGTGTGTGTGTTTGTGTGTTTGTGTGTTTGCGTGTTCGCGCGCGTCGCGCTACGTCTCGCGCGAGTGGGTGTGGGTGTTGAGTGTATGTGTGTTGTCGGTGGTTGTGTGTGTGTGTGTGTGTGGTGTGTGTGTGCGGTGTATGTTGTGTGTGTTTTGTGTGTGTGGTATGCAGGCTCGCGCGCGCAGTGTGTTTGTGTGTGTGTAAGTGTGGTTTGTTTGTGTGTGTTTGTTGGTGGGTGTGTGTGTTGTGTGTGTGTGTGTGTGTGTGTGGGGTGTGTGTTTGTGGTTGTTGGTGTGTGTGGGGGGGGGGTGTGGGGTTGGTTGGGGGGTGTGGGGTGGTGGGTGTTCGCGTCGTGTGGTGTTGGGGGGGTGGGGTGCGTATGTTTTGTGGGGTGTGGTGTTGTTGGTGGGGGGGGGGGGTGTGGTGTGTGTGGTGTGTTGGTGGGGTTTTGGGTGGTGTGTGTGTTGGGGTGTGGGGGGTGGGGGTTGGGGGTGGGGTGGGTGTGGGGGTGGTGGGTGTGGGGTGTGTGGTGTGTGGGGGGGTTGGTGCGGGGGGGTGTGGGGGTGGTGGTGCGGGTGGGGGGGGGGGGGGTGGGGTGGTGGTGGGAAGGTTGGGGGTGGGGGGGGGGGGGGGGGTTGTGTGGGGGTGGGGTGGTGTGTGTGTGTGTGGCGGGTGGGGTGTGGGGGGGTGGGGTTGGGTGTGTGTGGGTGTGGTGGTGTGGGTTGGGTTGTGGTTTTGTGGTTGGGGTGGGGGGTGGTTGGTTGGGGTTGGGTGGGTGTGTGGGGTGGGGGGGGGGGTGGGGTTGTGTGTGTGGGTGTGTGTGTGTGGGTGGGTGGGGGGGTTGTGTGTGCTGGGGGGGGGTGTGGGTGGGTGTGGGGGGGGGGGGGGTGTGTGGGGGTTTGTGGGGGCGGGTGCCGGTGGCGGGGCGTGCGTGCGGGTGGTGGGGTGGTGGTGTGGGGGGGGGGGTGTGGGGGTGGGTGGGGGTGTGTGTGTGTGGTGGTGTGTGTGTGGGGGTGTGTGCGGGCTTGCGTGCGTGTCGGTGTGTGCTTGCGTGCGTGTGTGGTTGGTGTGTGTGGGTGTGGTGTGTGTTGTGGGTGTGCGGCGCGTTGTGTGTGGGTGTGGCTACGCTTTAGGGGCGCTCGTAGCCTTAAAGCCGCCCGGGCACAATAGCAATTTTGTGCCGTTTTTGTTTTTCGGTGACTGTTTTTCGTTAAATTGGTGGCAGAATACGTGGGGGGGTGTGGGGGTTAGTTGTAACTTAATGCACGTGGAGATACAGAATCCGCTACGAGGGGAAAGGGAGTTGAATAAACAAAACACGAATGGCGTTGTGATGACAAACAAGTAATGGGCCCCTCGTGGTCCTGATGAAGATTCGCAATGCATACATGTGTGGGGTCGTCTGCATTGTGGAGGCGAGCTTTTTCTTGAGGAATGCGGATGCAGCGGTGCTGTCTGGAAGGGGGGGGGGGGGTGTGGGGCGGGGGCGTGTACCCTGGGTGGGGGGGGGGTTACGGGTAGGTCATGGTGGGGGAGAGGGGAGGGAAGAGAGTAGAGAAGAAGAGAGAGAGGAGAGAGATGAGGGAGGAGAGGGAGAGAGAGAGAGGGAGAGAGAGAGATATAGAGGAGCCGGGGGTGTGGTAGGGTACAGGTACACATCGTTCTGGGTCCCTATTGCGGTGTTGGAATTTCGCCGAGTGCGGCCGCTCGGTATCTGGTACTAGGTATCGGGGTCGTGTGAGGGCAACTGTGGGGAGTTAAGAAGGAAGGAGTAAGGACTTTCCACAAGAGGCGGGGGTGTGCGATTGCTGTGCGTGTATTTACGGGGTCACGTGGTTACGTAAAGTCGCCCCACACACAGTGATTCTGTTTGTAACGGTATGTGGTCGGGGGGATGAGAGGGTTGGTTTTCAGTACAGAGTGAAGCGAAGTGGGGGGGTGGTGGGGGCGAGGGTGGCAGGAGGGGTGTTGAGGAGGGAGAAGTGGGGATGGGTTGGGGGGAGTGGGAGTTGTGTGGGTGAGTAGCGATGGGGTTGGGTTTCAGACCAGGGCGTATTATGTTATCGGTGAAGCAGAAATCGGGGCCGGCGGCGGAAACAAACATGAAACGGAAAGGCTCCCGCTAAAAGAAGGGGAAAGTGGGCAAGTTCAATGCAAATAAACCACAGCCCATACAATAGGCCTGACACACACTTACCCACACCACACACACCACACACACAGCACACGCGGACACACACACACACACGGAACCAAGCACACACACGTGGCAGGGCTGTCATACACACACTTGCATGCAATTAACATGTGCTTCGCTCTGGTGTGTGTGTGTGTGGGTGTGTGTGGGGGTGTGTGGGTGGTGTGTGGTGGTGTGTGTGTGTGTGTGCGGGCGCACACACACCATCACACACTGTCTATCTAGCCTACCTTGTTTATCTATGTATTGATATCTTATCTGTTTGACAAGAAATACTCCGCATGGTGTGGCTGTTGGCACCACAATAACGTCGGATGGACGGAAATGAACGCAACAACCTTTGCTGACATTGAGGGTAATAAGATGCCCCACTGTTGCTGTCCACTGCATGGGGGGGTTTTTGATGAAGACTTTCTGGCGAATGCGATTGAGGTTGGGGGGGTGTACTGGGTACGTTTTAGAGTTAACCTTTAATGTTAGCAAGTTGTATGAGTTTCCAAGTTGAGGGGGGGTCAATAAACATTGGGTCTGGGGGCGGGGGGGATTTCGGTGATTTGCTAACTAAAAAAAAATGGGGGGGGGCAAATTCCCAAACAACTGACAAAAAATTTGGAGTATCGTAATTAGCCAGGGGGTGGCGGGTGCAGGGCCCCAACGCGAGGCGGGGGGGGCGGGGGAAGGGGTCCCCAGGCGTGGGGGTGGTCCTATGCTCTCAGGCTCATTGGAAGTGAACTTTGATTTACCCCACCCAGGCGGGGGGGGCCACGGCTTCAGCGGGGCCCGGTAGCAGAAAGAGTGTGGGGTGGGTGGGGGGTGGGTGGCTTGGGGGGGAGTGGTGGGGTGAGGGGGGGGTATCGCCTACCTACTGGGGGGGGGTGGCGGGGGAACGGGAGCACTGGTGTCATTCCACACACCCAGCGTTTGGGTCTGGGGTGGGGCGGGTGGTTGCCCATTGGTGTGGTTGGGTTTGTGGGAAATGCTGTGGGAGTGGGTCGACAGTGCGCTGCTGATGTAATTTGGGTGGGTCCTGTGCCGTCCTGAACAGAAAAAAAGAACATACAACGATCTATTATCGTATAGTATTAGATAATCGAGTAATTCAATAGGATTAAATAGTCCCAATGATAATTATAGGCTCATGATAATGCTAGAGTGGTGATGGGGTGGTTATGGGGGGTGGGGGGAATGATGGAAGTCAGTAGGAAGTAAACGGTATTTGCGTAGGCAAAAGGTAATAATGCCCAATTTTAGGAATGATTATAATAATGATAATAGGTCAATAAGTAAGGACAATAGTAAAGGTAACAGTATCAATCTAACCAATAATATAACTACACAGTAATTATAACAATAATAATATTAATAATACAAAATAACTATTTAGAGAAGAAGAAGAAGAAAAAGAAAAAGAAGAAGAAAGAAGAGAACGAAAAAATTCTGATTAAGGAATAAGAATAATTCTATAAAGAGAGCACACTCATAAACATGGCTTTAGTCTACCGTATAAAGAAAAAAAAAGTGGTTATTTCCCTTGAAGGAATTGAACACTAACACACCCCACATGCCTTCCTCCCCCGTAAAGTAATAACGACAATCACCACCACCACCACCACCAGCTGCGTCAACCAACTGCAAAACCACACACACACACACACACACACACCACACACACACACATACACGTGCGCGCGACGACCAATCAGGACTGACAGGGCAGTGTATTGCAAACCACCACAATGTAGGTTGATAACAGTCAACGGCGCCTGCCTTCTCCGTGGTGAGCCACGGCTGGCTGGTTTTACATTCCGATGAGACTGAAGCATTCGGATCGCCGGTGATTCTGACTTCGGTTGGGTCACTGGCTGCCACCCAGCTATTCGACACTCACCCTTCTTTTTTTTTCTTTTATTTTTTTCGTAAATGTGGTATATGTATATGTATTTACTAATTTGATCATTTTGACCAGATTTATCTAATAATTGCTTTATTTTTTTATTTGCAAAGTGATTTTTTTAAAACTCCATTTACCATTTGTGTGTGGTGTGTGTGTGTGTGTGTGTGTGTGTGTGTGTGTGTGTGTGTGTGTGTGTGTGTGTGTGTGTGTGTGATTTCCTGCCTGGTGAAGCCAAATAGGCCGAAACGTGTTGTATCCCCCCTGTGATCATTCTGTTCTATACGTTTGATGCCCTAGTGACTTTGTTCTTGGTTGG
>JADBJO010003532.1:32500-35000 GCA_016801955.1 Conus betulinus
TTTGATGAAGTCCATGGGGGCGAAACCTTTGCGATACTGTCATTTGATGAAGTCCATAGGGGCGTAATCTTTGCAACGATGTCATGTAATGAAACCCTTTTGGAGGAAAGGCAACGACATGAGCCGTATATTCTTGGTTGAAGGATATATCCCACATTGACTGTTTATATACGTTTAGATAGATGGATAGATATACAGCTTGACAGACAGACAGATGGACAGACAGATAGATTGATAGATCGATATATGTATATATATATATATATATATATATATATATATATATATATAGTCACATAAAGTTAAGCACAGGCCTTTGCACACAGGGGGTTGCAACCAATGATGGAATCTCACACAGCAGTGTGTAATCCAGCCTGTGTCAACTGGTAGTGCGCACGGGGGTCTTGGTGACCTCGTTACCGCGCGGGATAAAAAGTGCAAAGTTGCGTTAACTGTGCCTGTTTTGCATCAAGCTTGCTGGCGACACAAGATGTGTAAAATGAAAAATTCTTTTTTCCCGTGCAAGAGCAGTCTCTCAAGTGAGTTTTATGCCCCTTCTTTTGGCTGTTTAAGCGCGGGGTTGGTTACTGTCAGCCCTTTTCTCACCATGCCACCACGAAGAAAACTTAGCACCTTTGACAAAACCAGGGCGATTGCGTGGATACAAGATGGCATTGCAAAGGCTGAAGTGGCGCGACGACTTGGTGTGCATCATTCAGTTTATTGTTAGACTGAATCAGCGTTTTAGGGCGACCAACAGCGTTGAAGAGAGGCCACGGTCAGGTCGGCCTAGCAGACTACTCCCAGAGAAGATCGTTTCATCGAGAGGCAGGCCCTATTGCAGCGGATACCCACTTCCACCAGCATCCAAAGGCAGCTTCGTATGGCAAATAACACCATCCTCAGCCGTCAAGCCATACGAAACCGTCTTCACCACTTCGGCCTCAGATCACGTCGCCCCAGCTGTTCGACCACGACTGCTAGCAGCCCATAGGCTGGCTCGCCGAGCTTTCTGCCATCGTCATGTGAGATGGAACCAACAACAGTGGTCCCAGGTCCTCTTTTCAGATGAGTCGCGGTTTAGTCTTGAACACAATGACGGCCGAACTAGAGTTTGGAGGCGTGTTGGTGAACGTTACATTGATGCAGCTGTTCGCCAGACCAGGGCCTTTGGGGGAGGATCTGTTATGGTATGGGGTGCCTTCAGCCTCCACCACAAGACACCACTCTACCATATTGATGGAAACCTCACAGGCATCCGCTATCGGGATGAAATCCTGGCGCCTTTCGTTGTTCCGACCATGCAACGGATAGGACCCATGGCAGTCTTCCAAGACGACAATGCTCGGCCACATAGGGCCCGGGTGGCCGAAAACTTCATTGTGCAGGCCGGCATCAACAGGATGATCTTCCGGCGTATAGTCCCGACCTCAATCCCATCGAGCATATGTGGGATGAGTTGGGGAGACGTGTGAAGGAGAACCATCCACCTCCCAGAGACCGCCAGGATCTCTTCCAAATGCTGCAACTGGAATGGCAGAGAATCCCTCAGAGGGTCATCAGAACACTGGTCAACTCGATGAGGAGTCGCTGCGTGGAATGTCTCGCCAATGGCGGTGGCCACACCCACTATTGAAATGATTTTGTGAACTGAACAGATTTTGCGAACTTTGATTTCGACCCATCCTCTGTTTAATTGTCTGTAAATCAACAACCGTTCATTCGATCCCAATGAAATGCGGGTACATGTAAACTGTGCTTAACTTTATGTGACTAGTATATATATAGTGTGTGAGAGAGAGAGAGAGAGAGAGAGAGAGAGAGAGAGAGAGAGAGAGAAATAGAAATACAGCTAATAAGTAGAAAGATAGATAGATGGATGGATGGATGGATGGACAGATAAATGAATTGATAGATAGATACATAGATAGACAGGAAGATCGATGGACAGACAGACAGACAGACAGACAGACAGAACAGAGCAGAATTAGACGACAGCGGTTCAGCCCCCCCTCCCCACCCCCAAGTCAAAACTCCGATTAACACCACCCCAACAACAGCAATGAATTGATCCACTTATTACGAGAGTTGCAATAGCAGCGCAAAGAAAAACAAACAAGAGGAGGACTGGGGAGACGACAGCAGGAGAACGGAGGACTGTGCTGACACTCCATCATACAACACCAGCGGCAGCAGCAACAGCAACAGCAGCAACTGCGTGATTAACAGGTAACTTATACAAACAGACTTCAGTTCTTCACGGCCTCGACAACAACTTGACGCTGGTCTTCAGTTCAACGTTGCTTTCAAACCTGACCCATGGGCATTATGTACTTGTGTAGAGGAGAAGGGGTGGGTGGGGGATATGAGAAAAGGAGAGTGTGGTGGGAAGGTGAGGTAGGGAGCTAGGCAGGTATCGTTGTTGTTGTCGTTGTGGTGTGGTCGTTATGGTGGAAGTGGTGTGGTGTGGTGGTGATGGTGATGGTGGTAGTGGTGTGGG
>JADBJO010003532.1:42500-45000 GCA_016801955.1 Conus betulinus
CAAGATGTCCTTTTGTTACCCTTTTTGGCTGTGTTGCCTTTAGTTTTGTTAGATGAGTCAATTATGTTTTTGAGGTTTGGCATACATGAATATGATAGCTTGACGGTGTTTTTATTGAATATTTTAGATAGTACATGTTCTTTTGGAATGATGTTTATGATCTTCCTTTTCCTAAAAAGATATTACTGTTCCGTTATTAACACATTGCATTGTACTTTGTAGCTTAGCCACACACACAATATATATAACACCGTGGCGTGCCCAAAATGAACACCCTGAAGAGAGCAGAGAGCTGGAAACAAGTTGTTGGTGTTTTTTTTAATCTCTTTTTTAATCACATTTTTAAACTTATGTCGCTCCCTTCCCGGTTGAGCGTTTTTGGAGTTCTTGCTGGCTCTCTAGTTTTATTTGTGATAATCGCTCCTTACGTTGAGCACTCTAGCCTGACAGAACCTAAACTTAAAATGGAGAAAATCAACTTTGGGCAGTCCACTAAAAATATACCCGTTTTCTAACCCACAATCTTACATCAAAAAAAACTAATAGAGCAGACTGAAAAATTTGTGCGCAACATGAGATGGAAGGCGTTCTTCTTCCTGAACCCTGATGCAAAATGTGAAGATAAAAAAACATACGGTTTTAAGTCATGGAGATCGCCACCCATAATAGAGGAAATGAAACCTTTTGAAGACAATATGAAAAGACTAATAGCCAATATTGAATTCAGAAAATCATACAACAATTTCCAAACAAAATTACAAAATGAAATAAAACAAATTCAAAATGACAAAAAGGTATTCGTAAAGGCTGATAAGACAAGCAATTTCTATAAAATGGAACCTAATGAATACTCTCAACTCCTCAACAAAAATATTCAGAAAAACTACTACAAAAAAAAAACGGATCAAACCACATATGACAGCATTTGTAAAAAAGAAAAAGAACTTGTGCACCGTATGGATCTAAATGATAGGATAGAAACAACAGCAATAAAAGAAGCTTTTATAACACTTAAAGATCACAAACCTAATTTCCCCAACAACCCAACATGTAGATTAATAAACCCATCCAAGTCTGAATTAGGCAAAATAAGCAAAAAAAATTCTGGAAAAGTCTATAGAGGACATAAAATCAAACACTGAATACAACCTTTGGAAAAATAGCTACGAAGTTATCCAATGGTTCAAGGAAATAACAACAAAAAAAACACAGTGTTCATCACTTTTGACATAGTGGATTTTTTTATCCATCCATAGATGAGGAATTGCTTACCAAGCTTTAAAATTTGCTAACAAATATACAAACATAACAGAGGCTGAGATGGAAATCATCTTCCACACTAAAAAAAAAAACTCTACTCCACAGCAGTAATGATACTTGGACAAAAAAAAAAAGCAATAATTCCACATTTGATGTCACAATGGGTTCATATGATGGTGCCGAAACATGTGAACTAGTTGGACTATTCATGTTATCCAATATACAGAAAACACTTGGTAAACAGGTTGGCTTGTACAGAGACGATGGCCTCGCCGCGCTAAACAATAAACCAAAAACCATTGAAAATAAGAAAAAAACTTTGCAAAATCTTCCAAAGCCACAACTTAAAAATCACAGTAGAAGCCAACAAGAAGTAGTAGTAACTACCTAGACATAACATTAGACCTTAATGACCATGTATACAAACCATATAAAAAAACCTAATGATACACCCATACGTAGACATCAAAAGTAACCATCCACCTTCTATCCTAAAAACCCATACCCAATGGCATAAACAAAAGACTATCTAACCTGTCATGCAACGAGAAAGTATTCAACAGTGCAGCAGTTGAATACCAAGAGGCACTGAAAAAAAGTGGCTACAACTACAAAACTACAATACACCCCAGATAATAACATGAACAGTAATAAGAAAAAACAGGAAAAGGAATCATATGGTATAATCCCCCATATGATGGAAGAATAAAGACTAATGTAGGAAAAGAATTCTTTAAAATTCTTATAACATCATTTCCAAAAGAACATGTACTATCTAAAATATTCAATAAAAACACCGTCAAGCTATCATATTCATGTATGCCCAACCTCAAAAACATAATTGACTCATCTAACAAAACTAAAGGCAACACAGCCAAAAAGGGTAACAAAAGACATCTTGTAACTGCACAAAAAAAGATCAATGCCCCCTGAATAATAAATGCCTTTACAATAATATTGTATACCAAGCCACAGTAACAACTGATAGTGACAAAGAAACATACATAGGGATTACTGCAAACCATTTCAAAACTAGATATGCAAACCATAAACAGTCCTTCAAAAATGAAAAATATAAAAACCAAACAGAACTAAGCAAACACATTTGGAAACTTAAAGATAAAAAAATAGACTATAATATATCATGGAAAATTATAAAAGAGCAGCACCATACAACAATATCTCTAAAAAAAATGCAACCTATGTTCTACAGAAAAGTGGCTGATATTATGCAAACCTC